>JALPQD010000012.1:2176709-2464487 GCA_023101885.1 Typhlomys cinereus
CCTGGGGAGTCGAAAGCACCTTCGCACAACTACGGCCTCATGTTGTTGATTTCCTTGTGTTTTAGAAAGGCTATTTCCTCTTTAGTCTCTCCCGAGAGTTACCATTTCCCCTTTTTGAACACTGAGCAGTTTTGCAGAGAAAGATATGCAGACATCACTGTAGCTTGAATTAAGAAACAAACCCAGAGCTTCTGAAGGGGCCTGGGAAAACATGTTTCCACACCCACAGCTACACCGCAGGATGATTCAGAAACTGTGAGCGGTGAGCAGCTTGGGGCAAGGACACACACGGCTCCAATGACATGGATGGAATCTACATTATTTATGAAGAGAGAGAGGGTCAGAGAACAACTTCATAAATTAGTTCTCTCCTTCCACTATGTGGTTCTGAGTTCAAACTCAGGTCACCAGGTTTGTGCACAAGCGCTGTTACCCACTGAGCCATCTCGCCAGCCCCACTTCTTACGCCACCTCCCACTACTGAACTTCTGGCCTCTTCGATGTCTGGCAAACACTCTACCGCTGGACTCCACAGCCCCAGAGCGCTCAGTCTGTTTGCTTTCTTAAGCCACTGACCATTCCCACACACTTCCAAGAGGAGCTACATTTTCTTCTTTATAGGGAAGAGAGGAAAAGAGAGAGAGGGAGAGGAAAAAAAAAAAGGTGAGTGGGAGAAGAAATCCCTCTGTCAGCTGGAGTTTTATAAAGAAGGAGGAAGTGGACGGCTTGAGCTTCACTCATGCTGGAGGGAAATGAGATTAAGTGAGGGGCAGAGTACTGAAGCCCAGCAGCTTCCTCGGCCTCGGGGTGACCCGAGCATCTCACCAGTTCCTGGAACAGATACCCCAGAATGTGCCTCCCATGACGAGCCGGTGTAAGGCAGCTCTGGCATTGGAGTGAAGTCAGCAGAATGGAGGGGGGTGCCAGCCAAGGCGCCTCTGTAGGGCGAGAGCTCAGCCCCCCTGTGCACACAGACATGCATCCTTCTGTCTTTCCACCCTAGAAACACGGCCACGTCAGGCAGGGGGGACGGAAGCAGTGGCGGGAGAACATCACTGATCCCTGCTCCACAAGGAGGGCAAATGGCTCCGTGTCAAGCAGAGCTGGTTGATTGGCAGAGTGTGTGGAGGACGCTGTGGTCCCGTCTGTCTCTTGAGTGAAGTGCAGCATCCGGCATGGATGGATTTGGGCACCATAGACAGGCACGATTATGCTGAGTGCAGCCATTACATGCAACCTCAAACACGGCATCCTACCCCACGCTCGACTCCACAGCCCAGGGTACCAGAGATGGAGACGATGAAGGAACACGTAGGAATGACCTGACATGGTGAGGCGGCACCGGGAGACTTGGTTCAGGCCAGGCCTCTGCGGGACTTCTAACCTTGGTCTTGTGGAAGATGGCGGCCTTCTTAGTGAGCTCAGGAAGTTGTTTGCTGAAGCATCGCAGGTCCCTGAGCGTTGAAGGGCAAGCTTCACAGGTCAGATCCTCCTGAAGCCCAGCACCATCATCTAGAAGCTCCTGTGACCTCACGAGCCCCATAGCCTCAGGATGCAAATATCCACGTGATGGGACCACCGTGAGCGGTGAGTGTCAGCCAGGGGCCTGGCCGTCAACGGCGTGGGTGTCCGTCTGTCCATGGGTGCTATCCACTTGGTGAGCGTGTAAGGGACCAGAAAAGACCCGAGACTTGAGCGACAGATAAAACAAAGACGGGACAGAAACCACGAGTCAGGGCTGGGCCACCTGTGTCTACCAGGCCTCTGTTAGAGGAGGGGAATTTGAAGTGCGTGGACATCTTGCGTGAACAGCAAAGCGATGTCACTTTACCAGGTTCCAGATTTGGCGTGCTCTTTTTGTTTGTTTTCTTCTGTGTGAGCTTGTGCATTCTTCAAAGAAGAGACCTGTAATCTGTGGGGGGGGGGAAGATTAGAGAAGGTCAAATTGCTGCTCATAGAATATTGTAGATAGACACCGGGAATCCCATTCAGATGTATCTACTGTAGGAAGAAACCCTGTGCTCACAGCCCATTGTGGGGGTCCCTGCTGGAGCTCAGCATCAGGAAGACTGAGGTGGGAGGATCTCTTGAGCTCAGGAATTGTAGACCAGCCTGGTTAGCGCCGTAAGACTCCCAGCTCAAATGGATGAATGAAGTAGCAGTGGCAATCTGAACAAATGAATGATTGAATGGTAGTATGTATTGCAAGCTCTGAATGCTCTTTTGTAATCTTTAAGTCATCTCTAGCATTGAATACATTATATTGTTAACAGTATATAATACTCAGTATAATGTAATTGGTCTAAAAGTTATTTTCCTTGGAGAAAAGTGGTCAGAAAGTCTGTAGGTGTTAGTTGGATGCAGCCGTGGGAGGTCTAGCTACGTTTTCTACCCCCGGTTGGTTGAACCTTGGGGTTCCACATATGGAATCCTGGTACCCTGGTGAGAAGCTTCTGAGGGGTGCAGGTGGCTGGGACACGGCAGGTGAGGAAACCCTTCAGACGGGCCAGGCTGCTAGAAGGAACCAAAGCAGTATGAGCAGCCCCTGCTATGGAACACAGAAATGTCCACTTTGTGTCCGCAGCAAAGACGATTTAGTGACAACCACAGGCACACGGGGACTGGAGACTCCTCAGTGACCCGGTCCCCAGGCAGGCTCGGACCAGCTAGAAAGGCCTCCCCCTTACAACTCTCTTCCAGTCTCTGCAGAGTGTTTGGGAGGAGCAGAAATTAGAGTGGCCAACCTAAGATCTTATCAGACTTCTCGTGAATTCCCTTCCGGAGGGAGGGAGCAGAATAAACCTAGCGGTGGAGACTTGCAGAGCACGCAGCATCTCCGAGCGCGGACTCCCGCTCTCTTTAGCCCCGTGTGAAGTGGAAGTAGTTGAGGCAATCGTATTTCCTGTTTGGCTCCTGGCTATGGCTGATGACACCAGGTTTCCCAGGTCCTGGAGGGAGGAGAATGCCAGGGGCCAGAGTCTGTGAATCCCCCTCCCCCGCCCCCTTGTCTCTCTCTGTTGAGTGGCCTGAGTTCAGGAGGCGGGACCAAGACTGGGAAGCCACAAAGGGAAATAAAAGCATGCCCGAGGCTGTGACTTCAAAGCCGGTGGGTGTCGCATGTTCTCAGAACCCGGCTTACAGTCACCTTAGTCGCTCCCTGGACAGCAGAGCTGGGATCGTCCTGCCCACAGGCTCCATCTCAGACCTTCACGTGGGTGCACAGTAGTCCATGCGGCTGAGGCTCGGCGTGTGATCGAAGGAGCCGAGGGTGTTTCAAGAAAAGCAAGATTGTATTTGGGCCTTCATTCTGGGATTTATTTCTTCACTCGCTGAAAGCATTTTTCCGTACCTTCTCTGAGCTAGGTGCTCAGGGCTCCGAAGGAATCAAGTTTGGTGACTGCCATCTTGGGCTCACCGTTTGATGCAGAAGGTAGATAATTATACATGTAATTCTAGAAAAATGGTTTTCTGACAGGAGTGAGTACAAGGTACTTAAAGTCATGGCAAGTTCACGGCAGCCAGGGGGGCGGTGGTGTGCCCTGAGATCTGCCCATCAAAAGGTTCTTGCCAGATTATTTGCTGGTGATACCTCTGTGTGGCTTATGCGCCTGCTTTGAACTTAAGTTGGTACTTTGGCGGCCTGGGAATCTTGAGAAGGCTGCAGGCTCCACTGGCAGCAGGCAGGGCACCCTAGGGTTTCCACCCTAGGGCATTCTTCAGGAAAGTCTGCAGTTTTTCCAAGAAGAACTTTGCCAGACAGCCATGCTAAGGCTGAACAGAGTTTTAAGCAGAGGGCAAGACACGAAGCAGGAGATGTGGATCGTGCAGTTGAGACTGCAATTCTTCCAGTTCACTGGAACACTTGTGTGTCAAGGTGTGCAACCAGATGGGATGGCGTTTGGCATTTCTCATATGGCGTTTGGCATTTCTCATTGCTATTTCTCAAAGATAAAGCCTGAGTTTTTTTTTTTTTTTTTTTTAAATAAAGACTGTGTTGATTCCTACTCTTTGCAAGGTCAAAGGTTCCTTGGAGAACAGTAAGAAACTGACCATGTCTTTGCATAAACCTTCTGGATTTTTCTAGGCCTTCCCCACCCTTGCTCTTTCACATACTCCACAGAAGGAACTCTTGACCTGACTTTGGGTTGCTAATCAGGAAACTGGGGTGCCCCGATCTAGATACAGGACTACATGGGGACATTACACTAATGTGGAGACGACTGTCAGACTCTGTGTGGGTGAATTTCAGTGAAATTAGGCCCTAGGCTGTGCTGAGTAGTTCTGCGAGCTGTTGGCCCCTTTCAATCTTCCAGAAAAACTCCGCCCTGCTGGCAGAATTTTTGTTGGCAGTGACCCAGATATTCCACCAGGTGGCAGTCTTGCTCCAAACAGGTGTTCACCGAAAGGATCATGTGACCCAAATTAGAGAAGCTGAGAATTATTAAATCGTGTCTTGAGCAGGAATTGGGGTAAATGATGACCCATTATGAAGAAGTCTGGGAGAATGTTCTGGAAAGTGTGGATTGAGGTAGACCCTGATTGTGACCATAGGCTGAGTTGCTTCTTTAGCCAGTTGAAAAAAAAAAAGAGAGAATCTTAAAGCCCCTTTGTTTCTTCGATGCGATGTAAACACACGTGCAGAGGAACGCGGGATGGATGGTTCTAAGTCTAGTTCGGTAGCAAAGGCTCAGGTACTAGAGGAAAGACATGTTGCTCCTCTATCTGCTAGCCGTGACCTCGGACGAATGACTGGATTTGCCAGTCTGTGATGCTTGTCTTCAGCTGGGGATTATTTTATCGGGGCTTTGGAGAGTTGAGTAAATAGATGGGCACACACATGGTTGCTCGCCTCGAGCCCAGCGCAGAGTAAGTGTTCAACAGAAGAGAGGTGCTTTGGTAGGCAGATTTAGGTAAAGTCTGTGCAGCTGAATTTCTGGGCTGTGGTCCGTATGAATTAAAGGAGGTGACCTCAGTCTGACCCGGAGGACTAACTTGATAATGAACCATGGCTTCAGGAGAATCAACTGGAAGAATTTCCCACCTGGCTAGAATTTCACAGGTGTGATTTTTGAACCAGGAAATGGAGCTGCATTCCTGGGCTCCCCAGCAAAACTAACCCCCCTGTAACTTGGAAACATCTGACCACCAGGTGACTGATCCCACTTAAGCTGAGCATTGTTGTGGAAAGTATCCGTTTACACGGATGTATGCAGGGACCTTTCCATTAACCCAGTCAGTGTCCTTGCTTCTGAAATCCTCAATTCGCCAAGATACGCCCACATGAACTCCTTTCCGAAAACAATGCTATTGACAACAGTTCCTGTTTATTCTGGCTCACTTTATGTCAATCATGGGGGGAGGGGTCTGTTTGTTTTGAGACAGGGTCTTTCTTACGCTGTGGTGCAGGCTGACCTGGAACTCTTTGCATAGCCCAGGCTGGTTTCCAGAGTGCTCAGATTACAGGTGTGAGCCCTGAGACCAACGCCCGTCAATCACTTTAATAAGCACCCGTGAGCACTGCCTCATTTACCCGTGCCACCACCAGGAGACAGAAATGAACTCGTTTTAGAGATAAGTAAAACTAGGTGTGGAGAAACTTAGTAAACTAGTCGGGCCCCTTCAGTTAGGAATTAATATAAACTGAGGTCTTGATTTCTAAATCAATCTGTCAATCATCTGTCTATTTGACAGGTTAACAGCAAACTATTAAAGAAAGTTCCTTAGCAACCTTAAGGTTTCTAGAAACTTCAGTTGAGTTTCCTTTCTTTTAAAAAATATTTTATTTATTCATCTACTTATCTATCTATCTTCTATCTATCTATCTATCTATCTATCTATCTATCTATCTATCTATCTATTGTGTGTGTATCCCTGTGGGTGACTTCGGGAATCATCCTGGATTGCTTCTACCTCCTTCTTGCTTCCCTCTGGGATTTCCCAGGCTTTACCCACTAAGGCAGGAAATGTGGGCCAACATGGTTTATGTGTGATATCAGAACTCAGGACCTCCTGCTTGCAGAACAGAGTCTTAACTCTTGAGCCATCTCTCCAGCCCTAGAGTTTCCTTTCTTGAAAATAGAGTCCCAGTAGGACAGAAACATACAAGACTTGTAGGTGTGGATTCTCGCCCTGGGCACCACAACAGTTCTGGGATTCTCTGCTGAGGCGTGTGGGGCTAGATCTGCTCAATCCATTCTATACTATGCTCCTTTTGCTAGGGAAAACTAGTCGCTTAAAATGGTCTCTCTTTTCAACCCAGCGCTGTAGGACAGGACCTGGGACGTCCACAGGAGAGATCGGTTTGACCTTGGCCTCAAGAAAGAACAGAAGAACAAATACCTAATAAAGAAAAGACATCATCCTCTCTGTGAAAGAAATGTGACTTTCCATTTGCAGACTGGAGAAGACAGCCACAGGTAGAAGTTTGGAGGCTTCTTCATGGATTCATTGCCCAAGTCGGTTGGGGAAGCTGTGTGCACACAAGTGAGTGTTCCCACCTATGCGTGTTTGGACTTCCTCACCCTGCCCGAATGTTGGTTTCCTTAACTTCCTTCCGTCCAACTCGGTCTCATAAAATTCTGTTACATGAGGCCCATAGAGGATCTATTATGTTAGATTGAATGGGTTTTACATTTTTCAATTATAAAGAACAAGTTCTTCCCCAGGTCTAAAGCTGATTTTGTAAGATTACTACAATAAAAATGCGGCTGGCTTTATTTAGAAGCTTTAAAAACTGTAAAGTTTTGCTAGTGCTTGCCATGCAGTAAGAGGGTCTGAGGTCAGCACCCAGGACTAGGTGGAGCAGGGGAGTGGGGGTGGGAGGACCCAGACAGGTGGATCTCTGGAGGTTACTGCCAACCACTCTAGTCAGCCAATGAGCTCCACCTTCAGGGCAGAGCCTGGCTCAAAAATAGGGTGGAATGAAGGAAGAAACATCCAATGTTGACATCTAGTGACCACGCATATGGATATGCATGTGTACCTTTAAGTGCACACACATGTATGCCCCACCTCAAAGGTACATTTAACCCTCCCCCCAAAGTCACTTCCTTTCTATATTGTTACAAATTAATTTGATTTAAAATGTAAATTTTTTATAGATTAAGGCAAAATTATTTTGCAAATAGATCTTTTCTATTGAAATTAAAATAAGTCAAAATAAAATAATATAAAACAAAATTACTACATGTCTTGGGAACACAGATGTATTGAAAGCTGTTTTCCATTCTTTTTTTTTTATTATTATATTTATTCAATTGTGTGTGTGTGTATGTATGTGAGCGCCCGTGTGTGTGTGTGTATGTGTAGAACCACGGACGAATCGGGAACCACCATGGACGCCTCCACCTCCTTCTGCCCTGGGATTCACAGGCTCCGCCCTACCAGGACCAGAAGTGCAGGCCGCCCCCGCTTCCGCCCAGCATCTATACATGGGATCTGGGATCCGAATTCAGGACCTTCTGCCTGCAAGGCAGAGGCTTAACCCCTGAGCCACCTCTCCAGCCCTGTTTTCCATTCTTAAATGACTGTATGACCAGCTTCAGAAAGCTTGGAAGAAAGACTCATCTCTTACATATTCATCCATAGTCTCTAGTATGAGATGAACCCCTGTCTTTGGCCAGTGAATTGCTACTCTCTGTAACACATTGGCTGTGTTATTTGAACTTCCTTTGTTCCTAACTTTAAAGATGTGCAATGCCTTTCCTGTATTCCTTTCATATCTTTGGCTCCAAGTTTTGCACCAGTTTTCACTGTAAACCTGGCTAAAAGCAGCCACTGATAACCATGCTTCAGTTTAAACATTATCCTGTCTTGCAAGTTTTTCCACCAATAGCCCATTATTTTTAAATTCAGTCTTACTCCATGTCTCAAAGCTTTGGACAGAATGTAGACCAATTCTTCGCCAGAATGTAGCATAAATGGTTCAAGTCCTAACCTTCATTGTTTGCATTTCTCTCGGCTTTCTAGTCTTCCCAACTCTCATTAGAATCATTCATTAAGCTGTATCTACATTTTATGGTTTCTCTAGCACAGATCCAGCATTTTCCAAATGCTTCCCATGAATCAGTTCCGAAAACTTCAGCCCACGTGGTTAGGTTTAATTCTATCAATGTTCTGTCTTGATTTTTTTCACTTCACTGTGACCAAAATAACTACCAGAAACAATGGAAAAAAGTTTATCTTGGTTCGTGGTTTCAGAATATTTGGTCTATCATAGGGAAGGCGTGTCAGAGTTTGTAGCAGCAGGAGTATATGGAGGAGGCCGTTCCTAACACGGAGGACCAGGAAGCAGAGGGCAGCCAGAACTAGGGGCCAGGCTAGAGCCGGGGAAGGTCTCCCCAGTAACCTCCTTTTCTGCCAGCCAGGCCTGGTCTCTTGAAGCTTCCATAGCCTCCTAAACATGGCACCACCAGTCAGAGAACAAGGACTCTAAGCATGAGCCTCTAGAGTGCATTTTGTGTGGACTTAGTTACATTAAAACAGACTGAGCGCTCTGGGGCTGTGGAGTCCAGCGGTAGAGTGTTTGCCAGACATCGAAGAGGCCAGAAGTTCAGTAGTGGGAGGTGGCGTAAGAAGTGGGGCTGGCGAGATGGCTCAGTGGGTAACAGCGCTTGTGCACAAACCTGGTGACCTGAGTTTGAACTCAGAACCACATAGTGGAAGGAGAGAACTAATTTATGAAGTTGTTCTCTGACCCTCTCTCTCTCTCATAAATAATGTAGATTCCTATCCATGTCATTGGAGCCGTGTGTGTCCTTGCCCCAAGCTGCTCACCGCTCACAGTTTCTGAATCATCCTGCGGTGTAGCTGTGGGTGTGGAAACATGTTTTTCCCAGGCCCCTTCAGAAGCTCTGGGTTTTGTTTCTTAATTCAAGCTACAGTGATGTCTGCATATTCTTTCTCTGCAAAATACTGCTCAGTGTTCAAAAAGGGGAAATGGTAACTCTTCGGGAGAGACTAAAGAGGAAATAGCCTTTCTAAAACACAAGGAAATCAACAACATGAGGCCGTATGTTGTGCGAAGGTGCTTTCGACTCCCCAGGAAGAAAAAAAAAAAACTTTACTGGGGAAATGGATTTTATACAACATGTATTGGAAGGTAGCTGAGGTTTAAAAAAAACCCCAAATGTACAAGAGTTAGCCCAGCCCTAGTTATTAATATCTTGGAGCCAGCTAGGGAGTAAAATTAGGTCGTAAGATTCTTGTACCATTTGTTATGCCAAGCTGGAAATAATGTGTTTCTCATGTGTTTCTAGAGGAGGAAAATGCCGCAGGGAGGCAGGCCTGTGGGATGAGCGCTTGTCTGGCTGCCTTGTTCCACATTAGGCCTGATGGAAGTCCTTTCACTGAACTTGCAAGTGCAACGGTTAAAGTGCAGAGGTGAGAGCGGAGGCCCCCAGTGGAGGTGGGATTCTGGGCAAGTTCACTCCCCTCTCGGTGCCCCGTCCTCTTGTCTGGACAATGAGAGTCCTGATGCTTGTAACGGTGGCGTGGTTCCGGTGACGGCACAGGTAGAGTGTTTGCAGGGATCACTTGGTGCATAGGAAGCCGTGCCAAGCCAGCCACGGTGATGTGGTCACATCCCCACCGCTATGGCCTCTGCAGCCCAGCTGTTCATTTCAAACACTGAACCACCTCCACTGAGGGACAGAAGACAAGACTCCGGATAATCGAAAGCAGAAAGAGCAGGTGGGAACATCGCTACTGACCTTACGGAAATGAAAAGGCGCAAGGGGGACAGGCGGGCATCATTGTGTGTCCCCAAAGTAGAACCAGGATGTCATAACGGTTCTTAGAAACACACAGAGGTGAGAACCACAGAGCTTGACAGTGTTCAGAGACTCTTGGAGAAGAACTTTTATGACAAGGTGGTTTCACTGGTGAATCCACCGAATATTTAAACAAGCCCAGCGCTTGTTAAAGTTCTCTGAACAATACCAGAGGAAAAAACACTTCCAAACTTGGTCTATGAGGCCAGAGTTGCCTAGGTCCGAAGCAGTGTATTTACTCCTCTTACGAATCCCCCCTCCTTGACCAAACTCCCCCTTATTCCCGCCAATTTATTTTTCCTCTTATCATTTATCACCATCATTAGTTTCTTAACTATCCTTCTTCCCCTGTTAGAATTCAAGTTCCACCAGAACAGGTTTTTCCTGTCAATTCCACTTTTTCTCCTGGCTAATTCTTAGTGTCTGGGATATTGCCTGTCGCGTGATAGGGGCTCAATAATAGGTTATTAAATGAGTGAATAAATTGTCTAATCATTCATACCTGCGTTACATATGCAGCATATGCACACGTGTGTACACAGGTATGCGCATGCTTGAGCACCTGTGGAGGCAGAGGAAGACTTCAAGGGCCTTGCTCTGTGAATCTCTGCATTATTTCCTGGAGACATGATCTGCCGCTGAACCTGGAGCTAGGCTGGAAGCCAGCAATGCCCAGTGATTCTCCTGCCTCTGCCCCCCATGGAGCTAAAGTTACGAGCGTGTGTGTAGCGACGCCCAGCTTTTCACATGGCTTCTGAGGATTTGAACCTGATCCTCGCGCTCGCTGCACACGAGGTTCCTCACTTCCTGAACCATCTCCTCATCCAGCCCTGTCTAGTCATGCTTTTGCTGGGAGGCCATAACACAGACCAGGGAGGGCTTAGGCACTGTGGAACCCCTAGAAATGACGAGCAGAAGAAAATAAGCTTCCCCAGGCAGAGGACCAAGGAAACGCCAATAAGGAAATGAAGGGAAACACGCTTTCTGAAGAGCATGAGGAGGTCGGCAGTGTCAATCAACCTAAAACATCAAGCACAATGACAGCACAAGTGACCGCTGGACTGTGGTATCCACGAAGGTCAGTGGTCACCTTAGTGACCGCCACGTGGGGGCCTCAAAGATCTAGAAGCAAGATGGGGTTACTTTGAGGGGTGAATATGAGGAGATATTGCTTTACTTCTTTTGACTGACCTGTAGCATTGCACAGATGTGGTGGGGCGCAGAACAATAATTTGATGCAATGTGTAATACTCACACTGAGGTGCCTATCTTTTCTCTCTCCTTAAACATCTATGATTCCTTTGTGTTGGAAACCTTTCACATTCTTCCTTTCACTTTTCTAAAAGAAAGAACGAACTGCAGTCACGCTCACCTTTCTGTGCTGGAGAATGTTCTGCTCTTACCCTTCCGGTTTACCAGCATGCAGTATCTGTTGTCTGATCTGCCTTATTCTCCCTCCGTTCTGCCCTTTCTAGGCCGGTTCCATGCTCCACTTCTAGGAAATGAACTTGTTTAGCTGCCACATAGGAGCGAGAACATGCAGTGTTAGTCTCTGGCGCCTGGCACCTCACTCTACGTGACTTGGGCAAGTCTGAAGACTTATGGAAAATTTCAACCGAGGACAAAAGAAAAGCGAGCTACCTTAGAGCCAGCAGGGAGGGATGACAAGGTCCCAAATCACACAGCCCTGGATGAAGCCAGGGGGGCTGACGCAGGAGGAAAGAAGTCTGGGGAACTTGACCTCATTTCCCCCTCAGCCCCACAGGAGACACAGGAGAAAGCCCAGGCCTGTGTTAGTTTTACTATTTTTGGTTTTTTTTCTCTTGCTCATTTGAAAATACACAAGGGGCAGTGTGAAGCTAACTGGTCAGGAAGCAAAGCCGATGAGCGGGGAACACCTGCTGGATACACTTTGCCGTGAACACGAAAGATCCTTCAGCACTCAGAACTCCTTCCCCGTGGTGTCACCTCTACCAGTACAACAGTCCCCAGTTAGGAGAGAAGAAAGTTACTGCTAGTGAGGAGAAACTGGGCATGTGCAGCCCTGCTCCTTTCTTTAAGGGAGTAACAGATTCATTTCCAAGGCTTCACTCCTGTGGGAGAGAGGGGTGGGTTAGCCTTGTGAACTCTCGGCCTCAGAAAATCCTTTGCCCAGAGATGCCATGTTCTCCAGTGTCAGTAGAATGGGCAGGAAAGGTGATGGTCTCACTTCCATCCGCCTTTCTCCTTCATCCGTTCCCTCCCCACCCCCATCCGCCGGTGCCCATGGCACTGTGAGCGCATCCGTCTTGACAAAAGACAGAGCCTACCTGTGAAACCACTCAGAGTTCAGCTCACACTGTTCTCCTAAGAAGCTGAGCTTTGGTGAAGGTCGTTTGATGCCCGCGAGGGACGTCAGAATCCGTGGGAGGCTAGAGGTGTACAGTCGGAAGGTGGAGGCTGACGGGGTGCTGCCAAGGCCAGAGCAGATTCTGTCGCCCCTACGCTGCTCTGGTCGTGACCAGTGATTTCCTGCCATCCCACATTCTTGCCGCTGCTCCAAGTGCCCAGAGGAGAGAATTTGGCCCGTTTGATTTCCAAGAGGCCAGACTTCCTACCCCATCCTCAAGCAGACAGCAGTCTACGGGGAGCAAACTTCTAGGAGGAAGGTGGGGTACAGTTTGGGTAGTAGGACTGGGGAGCACAGGCAGACAGCATCCAGACTCCATGGGAAATTGCCATGTGCATCAATTCTCTGGCCAAATTCATCCAAGGCTTTTATTGCTTAGCGATTCTGTTCCTTCAGCATCATTCAGTTCACATCAACCTGCCCAAAGCAGGGACAAACTGGAGACCAAATAGTCTCTGTCTTCACAGGACTCATAGCACTGTGGGCTCATCTGTCTTGAAAAAAGCCTCTGTGCTCACTCCAGTCGCTATGAGCCTACATGTTTCTTAAATACATTTTATATAAACCTCAACCTTGATCTCATGCAAGTTAAGTTCAGTGGCCCAGACTTGGAATTCTAAGGACTAAGAACTCTGGCTTTGACTCATCTCAGAGAGAAAAAGGAAAGGCACCCTGGACAGAAGGACTGTCACAGAATTCTCACCCACGGATCCTGGGAACTGAGAATAACAACACAACATACTGATTATGCACTCAGGAGAAGAAGCAGGAAAGACTCAGGTAAGGAAGACTCGGGAATGTTGCACCAAGTCGTGTCGGCACATATTAACTCAAATCGATAAATAAAAAGATCCCATTTCTTAGATTGGTTTGTAAGAGGTATTAACATGAATGAATTGAACTACTTAAAAACGTGTGTGAAAATGTGTCTTGTGTGCATATGCATGTGTGCATGTCAGTATGTGTCAGTGTGTGTGCGCGCGCGCGCGTGCACTTGTTTAGAAAACAAAGGCTGAGTTAACTTTCCCCCTGTTTTTCTTGGTGATATCTGGACATTCATACTGTTATGGAAAACCACAAACCCTGAAGACTTTCGGGTTTGGCTCAATTATGTTTCTATATGACTTTGAGAGAAAAACCTCACACCTCTGAGTCTTGCCTCCTTTCTTACATACAATGTTAGAACATCAGTGTCCTCCATTTGTTTGCACGTAGCGTAAGTTGAGAGTGTGGTTTGCTTTGTTGCTTTGCTGAGGCAGGTTCTCACTCCATAGCTCAGGTTTGTTTGGAACAGACTCTCCTGCCCCGGTCTCCCTATTGCTGGTATTGTAGGTAAACACCACCACTCCTGGATCCACGTTGAAAATTCAATTATGTAATTTAATTCTATAGAATCCATTCATGTTTATTCTACTCATTTTACAAGTGAAGAATCAGTTGTTAGGGGCTTAAGCAACTTACCTAAGACCACAGAGTTAAGTCTAGAAGAAACAAGATTTTACCCCAGATTTGTGGTCCCATGGCCCAGACTCTTCAATACCTCAATCCACTGCTTCCTACAGTGTGTGTCTATTATGAAAGGTTCAGCTGTAGCTGCAAAAGTCATCAGGACTGTTGAAGTTGCTATCCTTTTGCTTCTCATTTTCATATTAAATATGAACAGGAGCTCTAAAAAGCAGTCATGTCACAGATTCGAGACTATATTGCTTTGAAATTTACTTTGCCAAACATTTTAACTTCAAGCCTGCATGGTTTCAAGAAAAGACAAACTGAGGACAGAATCTTTTCTAAGACATCACTCCAAATGCCCCTAGTCAAATCCCCCTCCAAACAATCTTTGTTACCCTCTGGACAATCATAAATTGGACTTCCACTTTCTACATCTTTCTCAGTATTACTGTCTTCCAAGCACCCATAAGAATGGTCCATTAAGCTCTGTCTTCAAAATTCAATGACTTTCCCAGTCCAAAGTTCAAAGTTCTCCACATTTTCCCTACAAAACTGTCCCAAAGGAGCACCAGCCATATCAACAGTGAACATAATTTTGGGTTCCAATTTATGTTACTTTTCTCTTGCTGTTGTGAGACAACGCTTTGATACAACAAGCTTAAGGGAGAAAAGGGAAATTATTTGGCTTATGTTTCCAGAGTATTATAGTCCATTGTGGTGGGACTCTCATAGCAGAAGGCATGGCTTGAAGCCAGAAATAAGAAGGCGGTTTAGGTCGCCACTGTCGTAATAAAGGCAGAGAAAGCAAACTGGGAGGAAGCAGACTGGTTACCAAATCTCAAGACTCATTCTTTATGACATGCCTTCTTTCAGCAAGGCTCCACTTTCCAAGCATTAACATCAAACATGTGTGCCTTGGGGGGACAACACATGTTGTTGACCATGACCGTGACAGGGGTTGAAGTTCTTTACCATGGTTAAGGTACCATGGCGCTTTACCATCTCCAACAAGTGGTTTCTACCTTGGGATCTAAGAAGGCTGCCCATATTGAGCTATTAAGCTGACATTCCATCCAACAAAATGGACACGTCCCCTCCTGTTGAGGATGCTTCTTGAAAACTGCTTTAATGTACCTCCCAGTGTACCATCTGGATTTCTATAGCTGCAAGGGATGCTGGACAAAGTGTCTTATTGCAAGGAGTCACCTGTCTAGCTAAGTTGTAGGATTCTACTATTAAGACAGAAGAGAATGATGATCCCGTAAGGGAGTCTCAAGTACTTAGTTATCTATACCTAGATATAGATATAGTACCAGATACCTAGTTGTACTTAAAAAATAACAAGGTTTGTTAATCAGCATTATTGACCTATGTCTGGCATCCTATGAAACAGAAAACTGCAAATTTAAGTCAGGCAAAGAAAGGTCACAAAAGAGAAGGAAAAAAGTTCCCTTTTTCCTCCCACAGAACGTGACCCTTGCTCTGCCCAGCGTCCCCAGGGCCACGCGGAGAGTGACAATGAGATGCTTCGGCGGCTGTCGCCACAGAGGCAGACCTCATCATTGGACCCATGGTGCAATGGTATCACAGGTAAGTGTTGGTAAGTCATTTCTACGGCAGTAGTTAATGGAAACACAGCTTTCATTACAATAAGGAAATTGAAATCTCAGCCACCCTCTGTGGGTCCATCTGACCATCCTTCATTTCTCATAAGATGGTGTGTTGTCATCATTCCCCTCATGGTTAACCTGTGTCATGCAGGATAGGGGAACCGGGTAACTGAAATCCCTGGGAAATCTCCACATCACACCACCATTTTAACTAGGAGGGAAGAGACTTGTTTTTAATTTGAGGTGGCGATTATATTTTGCTGGGAAGGTTTCAGATGACCTACCTGCGTGGAAGAACTGACACACCTGCAGCCAGCAGCAAGGAGGAAGAGGAGCAGTGAAGGAAGGTCAGTACTGCAGGTATCCTATTGTAGCTAAAATTTTCTCATATGGATTAGACAGCATCCCTGGGCAGGGTATTGTAGCAACATCAACATTGTGAATTCCTCTAGCCGTAATCCGAAGGTTTGTACTTATCCCCAAATTCATATGCTGAATTCTACTCTCCAAGGTGATGGCATTAGCAGGTGGGATCATCCTGAGGCAATCAGTGGAGGTGCGCAAGAGAGGCGTCCTTATGAAAGAGCCAGGAAGAGGCTTGTCCATCCTGCTGTGTGTGGACACAATTAGAGGAGGTCATCTGCGAACCAGGAACCAGACATGGAAGCTGCCAGCACTTTCATCGTGGTCAACCTAGAATTCAGACTAAGAGAAATATGTTTCTGCTGTTATAAGATATTCAGTTTAAGGGTATCTTGCACATTTCTTTTGAATTCTAGGTCATGTCTCAGCTCCTAGCCATCCAGAGGCGTTTCTTTTCCTTCCCTGACACTGTCAGCTACCTCTTGACAAGCTCTGTCCTCGCTCCGCCCACTCAGCAGAGGAGGAGTGAATAGATTTGTGAGAGAGAGAGAACATCTGCTCGGCTCCAGAAGTCTAAGCACTGAAGCTCACAATTCTGTTGAGAAAGCAAAAGCAGCAAGACATGTCTATTGGCGAGCCCTGTCTGCTGACAGCTTATGGTTTCAGCTCTTCCCTTTTGCTTTCAGCCTCTGCTCATCTGATGAGGACTATTTTTTTTCCTTTGGCCCAGAACTGATATTGCACTGACCATCTGCAAGTAGTTTCCAAAATGGGAGCGGGGAGGTTTAGTAAAATCAGGAAGGAGGGAAAGTTTAACTTTAGCAGACAGAATCAAAGGCTTCCTGTAGTCCTCTGCGCCCAGCATGTTCCGGACATGACCAGTTCCTTGGGGTGGGGGTGGGGGATCCATTTAAGCCACCTTAGAGAGCAAAGTGTCTTTTCTCTCTGAGGGCTTGAAAGGAAACTTCTTTTGCTAGGCTGTTTTGGTCATGTGTTCATATCAGCAGCATAAAGAGTAACGCGACAAATGCTCTCTATCCAAAAGGTGAGGATTAAGTGATCAGGCCCACAGGACGCAGCTAACAGTACTGGACATATGGCCAATGTTGTTACCATGGAAAGGAAGCATCTGGTATAGCCAGGAGAAAACCACATAGCATTTTTCGGGTATAACTTAAAGGATATCAACATCTTCATTCTAATAGTGTTGTTAGAAAGTGATACAGTACAGTGAAAAGGATCTGGATTAAAAAATATTGAGGCCCAGAGAGGTGGCTCAATGGGTAAAGGTCCCTGCTGAGCAAACCTGATAACCTGAATTCAAGGAAAAATATAAGAGAACTAACTCCATAAAATTTTCCTCTGATCTCCACAGATGCTGTGGCATATGCCCTACATACATCATCACAATAGTAACAAACCAAAAATAATTTTTAAAATTTAAAAATACTATTTCCAATTTTAAAATGAATTTTAAAATTAATTAGAGAATTAATTTAGTGGTGTATGTGTGTGTGTGTGTGAGAGAGAGAGGGCACTGTGTGTCCCTGTGGAGGACCAAGGGTGACTTCAGGAATCATCCTGGATTGCTTCTATGTCCTTCTTGCTTCGCTTCTGGTATTTCCAAGGTTCTGCCCACTAAGGTTGGGAGTGCAGGCCTCTGCCCTTTCTACCTGGAGTTTTTATGTGGGCCCTGGGATCCAATCTCAGGACCTTCTGCTTGTGAGACAGAGTCTTAACCCCTGAGCTATCTCCCCAGCCCTTAAAAAATGAATTTTAAAGGATAAAGAAAAGGGACCAATGAGATGGCTTAGTTGATAAAGGCACTTGCTTGCAAACCTGGCAACCTGAGTTTAATCCCTGTAAACCAAAATCGTAGGAGGGAACTAACTTCAAAAAGTTGTCCTCTGACCTCCACTTGTATACTGTGGCATCCACAACCCCTCCCCCCCTTTCTCTAGCAAATAAAAACAAAGACATTAAAATTAATCAGTTAAAATGAAATGTTTAAAATGTGGGAAAAGCTGCATTGGTTAGAACAAGGGTAAGGTACTGCAACAAAGAACTCCTGAATACCATAATTCAAAGCATAAGAAGATTATTTCTCTGTCTCATAACAATCCTGATGTGAACTGTGTGAGTCAGTGAGGAAGTTCTGTTCTTTAGTCATTGGAAACACTGATTATTTCCATTTTTTTTCCAATTGTCCTTGGAATCTTGTCAAATTAAGTACTACTGCCACATCCAGATGTTAGCCAACATGAAGTTGGTATACCCCTGCTTCATTTCTCAGCTCTGGGTAAGGAGTGATGATATCATACCTATTCATTTTTAAGTCGCAGAACTTGATTACATGGCATAGCTGCAAGGGAGTCTGGTAATAGAGTTTACCTGGGCAGCTATGAATTCAGTCTAATTTCAAGTTGTTATTATGTTTGGGGACAAACTAGGTAGCTCTTTTCCTCTTTTTGTTCATTATTTACTTGTTGGAATTGCTTTCATTTCAAGAATATTCCCTAATAAATCTTTTTGTGCCAGACGCTGCTGTCTGTAATAGAGACAAGAGCAAAGCAGACACACTCTTGACTTTTAGAAGCAGTTCACTGTGAGACTGAAGAGGAACTTACTTATTGTTCTAAACTAATATTCATTTTCACATCTAATTTTTTTCAAACCATTTTTCTTTGAAAAAGCCCTCAGATTTAAATGTGCTTCAAGGACTAGAAAGATGACTTAGGGTTAAGCCCCAGCTTTTCAAGCAAAAGGGCCTAAGATCCCAGATTCCACATAAAATGCCAGGCAAAAATGTCAGCCTACACTTTTGGCCCTGGAAGACAGGGCCTGGGAAACTTTAGAGGAAAGCCAAAAGGAGGTAGAACAATTCAGAAGGATTCTGAAGTCACCCTTGGGCTTCCACAGGCAAACACAGTGCCTTCTAATACATACAGATGCAAAGACATAGACAGGCACACACACACACACACACACAGTTGTGCATACAATAAATAAATAAATGTGCTTCAAGAAAGAAAACAGGATCAGCCTTATGCTTTTATAAGGAATACCTCCTAGCTCAGAAAGTAAGCAAGTAAATACATACTTAACTCAAGTAGTGTCATAGTTAGGCACAGGTGTCAACTTGACAGTTGAGGGTTTGAGCTCTGGGCACATTTGTGAATTAGTAGTTGAGTTAAGCCCAAAGCAAACCTGAAGAAGACTGTCTAGCTGATGGGGAAGGCCCAGCCTATGGTTGGGTGGGATTAGGCTCTGGAATAAATCATGGAGAGCTGGTTGAGAGAGTTGGCATCCTTCTATACACTTGGCCAGACGTGCTGGTCTGGCAAGTAAAGATTGTCCATCTCTCAGCCATTGTGTGGTGATGGTGTGGCCAGTTCCCTAGGCCCTGGTGTAGGTGAGTGCTCTCCCTTCAAGCTGGACTAAGAACTGTAAGCAGTAATCGTAAGAGAGAATAAATCCCTTGTTCCCTAAGCCTTTTGATTGTCATTTATCAGCAGCCATGCAGGCGAACTGCAACAAGTAGTAAATGGTGATATAAAAAAGTAGATGAGGTAAGGAGATAGGGTAGTGTGTGTGTGCGTGTGTAGATATATGTATGCAGTGCATGTGCATATACACGTCTTACGATGTCAGTTGTCTTCCTTGGGCTTTTTTATTCATTTACTTTGAGACAGGGTCTCTCACTGAAACCGGAACTACTAATCAACTAGACTGGTTGGCCAGGGAGTACCAAGGATTCTCTGTCTCTTTCTCCCAGCACTGGGATTATGGGCTCATGCTGCCCCTTTTTTGGTGGTTGTTGTTTGTTTTTTAATAGGTTTTGGGGAATCAAGCTGGGTCCTCAAGCCTTGCATGCTGAGCCATCTCCCCTCCCCTTTTATTACTTGTGCAATTTGGGACCCTCTTTAATGAGATATCATGTGAGCAGAAGAGAATAACGGGAACTGCTGCTTTACTTCTACAGAGATCACTGTGATTCATCCTCCTATGCATGAATCTTACTGTATGCTTCTGATTAGTTCTTAGAATCTATTTTTGGTGTAGAGTCAGTGAATCAGAAGAATAAACATCGTTAAGGTTCTTGAGACTGTGTACCGAAATCTTTTTAATCAAGTCCTCTCACTACAGTTATAAAAGTAAAAATTAACAAAGACCTAGATGTCACTGCATGTTAAGTGCATCAAAAACCTTTTGTAATATCTAAAGAAAAGTTTTAAGGGTTATTCTAGACGGAGCTTTTCTGTGGGGCAGATCCTAGCCAGTCCATTCACCTCCCACCCCATCCCTACATGCCATGCTCTGTCCTATAGTCACGGGAGAAAGAGCCTTGGAAATCCTCAGTTTCCAGTTGGGGAAAGAGACGGAGGGAACTGCTACTTGCTGGAATGTGCATGTGGTGCTCTGATCACACGGCAGGCAGACGTTAAGAATCTATATTCGTGGACATGACCTGCCAGAGTCGCCTGTCTGATGGCCGCTCGGGAAGGACATCATTTAGACTGTAAGTGTAAAGGACATCGGACGGTGACAGCGATAAACTTGTGACATTAAAACATCTGGTGGTAAAGCAAAAGATGTGTTCTCAAGCCAGAACTGGAGTTCTATGGGAAAGGGCAAAGGGGAGCAGATGTGGGGTACCGTGGAGGCCTCTAGACCAGGACAGAAGAACTCCACACACAGAGCTGACCTTCTGCCTCCTAATCCCAGCCGCTAGGGAAGGAGTCACATGAGGCCACCCAGAGGCACAGAGACCTCATTAGCCCAAGTCAGGAGACAGCAGGGGAAAGCAGCCCGGCTGGGGGTTTCTGACAGGGTCAGCTTTCATGAGCTGCCAGACCTCTCCAGGGAGGCCAGCTGCCCAGCCCAAGTGGCCTAGGCCACCCAGCCACGTGAGAAGGCTCTTGTTCCTTCACCTCTCCCTTTCTGGGCTCCATTCCAGGCGTGGAGGGGAACAGTGCCTAGCGAGGGGAGGAGGTGAGCAGAGAGGAGAGAGAAGGAAGACCACGCCCCCTTCCCAGGGCAAGTTTCCAGGAAGAAGTCTCTGCCAAGTGCGAAGAGATTTAAGGCTAAATCAGATGCAGAATTTTAACTAGTTACTTGGAGAGCTAAGATCTGGAGACAGGCTACATTTTTCAATTCAAATAACTTATTTACCTTATCATCATTTATTTATTTATTTTATTATCATTTATTTTTATTATTTATTAATTTTATTGTTTTGCCTTCACACAACAAAGAAGTTACAAATCTGCCCAAGTTCTTAAATGGAATGTGCAATTCTGACCGGAATAGATAAGTTTAAAGAGACAATGAGAGACTGTATTGGTTACTTGTTTCATTGTTGTGATAAACACCCAAGACAAGCAGCTTAAGGAAGGAAAGGTTTATTTTAACAGTTGAAAAAGCAGTACAGTCCAGTATTTGGGGGTTACATCTGGGAAGTAATCAGAGTTAAGTAAGGCCACACGAGGGGCTCAAATCTGGTAGAACAGTCGTCTTTTAACACAGGAGAGATTTTCTAGCACATGAGCTGATTCTTGGTCCCTCCTACCATGGGATGACCTCTGCCATGTACTGCCCCAACACGAAGGTCCTCACCAGATGCCAAGCAGATACCAGCACCACCCTCTTGGACTTTGGAAACTATGAGCTAAATAAATCTCCTCCTTTGTAAATTGGTAGCCTTAGATCTTCAGTTATAGCAACAGTAAACAGACTTGGTTCAGGAGGGAGTAACTGATTCTCCTTAGTAAGGGTCCAGATCAGCTCCAAGGGCATTGGAGCTGAAACAACCATCATGATGTTTCCAGGCAGCAGAGGGGAGTAGCAAAAGTACTGTGTGAATGAAGACAGCCCAAGTTAAGCTGAGCCTTTTACTTACTGAGTAGTGTTTGTTTCATAGGCATGGAATCAGATGAGGGAACAGGACTCTGCTCCTCTTAGTCACTTGGGAAGCCAAACTACTGATTCCTGTAGTAGGGAAGTGACAGGGAAGTGTTAATTGTTGGAAATGACTAGGGAAGGGTGCAGAAAGAGTCATGATGTACGCTAGCCACAAGAGCCTGTATGTGTACAGCTGCGGAAGAGTTTCAGACACGGTGTAAGTTACGGGGTTTTGGAATTCATTTTCTAATACACTTGCTGAGAAAAGGGGGGTTGAGAATAATTGAAGAGTTAATTACAGAAAAGGCACTCTTCCACGGATGTACTTTTGGAATTGATGAGCGGTTAGGAGAGATTTTGAGATCATCAAAGTGAAAACAGGTTTAAATAGGGTTACCATGGGTATCTTTCTAGCAGATTCCACTAAGTCACAAGCATGTAATGAATGGACTGGAGGGATGGCTCACGGGTTAAGACTCTGCCTCTCAAGCAGAAGGTTCTGAATTAGAACCCCAGGTACCACATAAAAATCCCAGGCAGAAATGGTGGTGGCCTGCACTTCAGGTCCTGGTGGGCAGAGCCTGGGAAATCCCAGAGCGAAGCATAAAAAAGGAGGTAGAAGCAATCCAAGATGATTCCCAAAGTCACCCTTGGTCCTCTACAGGGACACACAGTGCCCTCTGATACACACACACACACACACACACACACACACACACACACACACACGCAAAGTAATTTTTTTAAAAAAGAATATAAGTCACATACAGAGAAAGGTCATTGTTCTTTTTGATTTGTGTTATTACTGATTATTTCACTCTTTGCCTGTACTTCCTGCTAGGTGTTTAAGATATCCCGGCGGCCAAAGTCGCCCTTGTCTGTTGTGTTTGTCAAGGCCAGTTGGAAGTCCAGCCCTCAGGGACTTGGGAAGAACTGCTGGTTCCTTTATTTTCTCAACCAGCTGTGCCGTCTCTTGGGATGGTTTTGATGATGGCCACGGTTCCTAGAGTTGGAAGACGCTTCTTATTTTTCACCTTTCAAGATATCTAGCCACATCCTCGCCGTTTCCTAAAGCCTTCTCCACTATAGCTGGAATGTGTCTATTCATTAAACAGCTGCACTTCCAAAATCATTGAGTCTTTCATTCCCCACCCCCACTGTCCTGCTTCCTAGCAACATGTGAAGGCAATAAAGGTCTTTCTCACCCCCATGCCCCAAGCGTGTGAGAGAGACAGAGAGAAAGAGTGTGTGTGTGTGTGTGTGTGTGTACACAGGTGTCATAGCAAGTATGTGGGGGGTCAGAGGACAACTGTGGGAGTCACTTGTCTCCTCCTATCAAGTGACTCTAGATCTCAAACTCAGGTTAGCACGCTCGGCTGCAGGAGCATCTTACCTACCCTGAAATGTTTGCTTTTACCTATGTGGCGGCTAGAGAACCCAAAGGCATGTGTGTCTCGCGTTTTATTTCTGTAGTGTGGCCTCGCTCTCAGGAGCACTGAAAATGCCCAGTTTGGGTCTGAGGGTCTGTTTGTGTTCTTTCACCGAGACAAGACACCCTGAAGAAACCATGCGTAGAGAGGAAAGGTGAATTGGCTCATGGTTTCAGAGTCTCAGTGCTTGGTCACCTAGCCTGGTTGTTTTCAGGCCCATGGCAAGATAGCACAAGTGGTGGCAGAAGCGTGGTGGGGAAAAGGGCAGCAGGAAGTGGGTGGGATCATAAGGAAGTACCTCCCCCATCAGGTACGGCCACCGTGATCCAGTGATCTCTCCAACTCTGGGCATGGTTGCCTTGGAAACCAAGCTTTCCTTGAACACATAAGCCCTTGGGGGTTATCTAAGATCCCAGTTATATTGGGGGGGGGTTGTGGAAACTAGACAGGGAGGGTGAGGGGTGCCGTCTGGATGTCATCAGAGGCTGGGGGAAGAATAGCTCTAACTCAGGAGCAGACTAGCTGGCTGGGGCAGCCAGGGAAACAGGATGTGAATGGGATTTTATCAGGTGCCTCTGTCAGATGATTTGAAACTCAAGCCAGCCCTTTGTCTAGGAGCAGGAAGTAGAAAGCTGAGCTGTGTCCAGGCCCCTTCAGCCCTTCCAGAGGAGGGGACCTCAACCTGCCCTGCAAGTCCAGAGTGGCCAGCACCAAGGCATTCTGGGGCTGGACACGCGTCCTGAGTAACAGCTGTGGTTTCCGCGTGAAAAGCTGTCTGAGTGCCCGGTGGATGTCATGGTCTCAAATGTCCCATCTGGCTGCTTTGATCACGGCCTGCGTGTCATACATAAGGACGCGAATTCTCTGTGGGGTTCCTAACAGGCACACCGGCACAGACCCAGAGAGATCACGATTCAGCCTGCCTCCTCGGAAGCCCTCTAGACCACCAGGCACCCACTTGCTCCCCGTTCCGCGTGGCCAGGGCTGAGCCCAGCTGCCCGTTACTGGCCCTCTGCTTCCTCTACTGGCTGCTGGGAATCCCACGGGTACAGTCTGCGTCGCCCCACATGCTGACTGCCAGGAGGAACCCCCCGCTGGGAACCTGCCTTGCACATCTGTTCCTCTGCCGCCCTGGTCCCTATGGTCCCCAGGGTCCCCTCGGGTTCCGAGCGTGCTCCTGGTGAGAGCCCCCCGGCTCTCTGTCATGCTCTCTGTTCCCCTTGGAGGTCCCATCTGCTTTGAGGTATTATAAATAACTGCAGCTAGGGTGGGACTTGGGTGGAGACCTCCAGCTTGCTGCTCCACCCTGAAGGGGAAAAAAAGTTCATTTAATTCATTTCTGTACTTGGCAGCCTCTGGCTGTGGAGAAGGCCAATTAGGCAGCAGCTGTTCGCTGGTTGCTTTTCTTCCCCCTTCTCAGGATGCTGGTCTCATTTTCCATGCCCGCTGGTTTGGGCTCTTACAGGAGGTTGGGTGGGGCGATCATCACAGATTGTCTGAGCCTGGCAACTCTTGACCAGAATCTGGCTAGGGGGTGGGGGTGGGGGTCACTGAAGACCAGCCCTTCTCTTTACTTCCAACATGCCAGAGTCTGGGGTAACCATTTAAGGTTATTGCTCTATGTAACCTACTATGTCAATAATAGCACTGCATCAAACGTAATCGATAGACACACTACTAATGGGACATTTTATATTCTCTTTTTTATAAGAAGCATCTAAAATCAATGTGCATTTCATACAGTGGCATGCCTTGGCCTGGTCTAGTCTCATAGTGCTGAATGGCTATGTGGGGAGGGGCGGGGGTGGGGGCTACAGGGTGGAGCTATGCAGACCCAGAGTGTTTACCTGGCTTTCACTGTCTTGCTGGAGATCTTCAGCTGGGGCTCAAGTGTGGGGTGCTGGGAGGTGGCAGGAGCAGCATTGCACCCGTAGGCCTGACTGAAGATTCTGGCAGGAGAGGCAACAATCTGAGGGGCGAGAAGAGACAGATACCATCAGACTCCAGGTACCTGTTGCTTCTCTCTGGGCTTCCATTCCTCCATAGGCTGGTGTCAGGCCTCAGGACAGATGCTGTGAACGAAACCGAAAGCATCTCCCCACGTCCAGGGATCTGCAGGCCACTGGGGCTGTGACAGCCAGGGAAAGCAGACAGAACCGAATGCTTAGCTCCATGGCCCTAAGATGGAGCCTTTTCCTCGCCTATACTGAGCTGCGTCCATAGCAACGCCCCAACCTTCTCTCCAGCTCCACCGCCCTACTAGTGACCACTTTCTCACAGGCAGCCCCTTAACATCTGAGGCAATAAAAGCCTCGCCTAGGGGACCCTCAGTCTTTCTGACTTCTCGCCTCTCTCTGGCTCTACCACGCCACAGACTGAGCACCCCTGCTTTGGGCAGAGAAGGCTGGGGTCTTCTGGCAAAGAAAGGCTGAGATGTGCACTGGTGTCTGGTGCCTACCTAGCCCAGAGCCGGGTAGAGGCACGTGCCATCATGTCTCCGCCCTGCAAGCCGCCTTTTCCCCCAAGCTTTCACTGCTCTTGATGGACCACAATGCACAGGCGCCAGGCTACTCACTGAGAAGATCTGGAATCTGGGTGTCATTTCTTTTTTTTTTTTTTTTTTAATTTTTTTTTATTATTATTTATTCAACTGTGCGCATGTGCGTGTGTATGTGTGCGTGTGTGTGTGTGTATGTGTGTGTGTATGTGTGTCTGTAGAACCACGGACGAATTCGGGAACCACCATGGACGCCTCCACCTCCTTCAGCCCCGGGATTCACAGGCTCCGCCCTACCAGGACCAGAAGCGCAGGCCGCCCACGCTTCCGCCTGGCGTCGATACGATACGTGGGATCTGGGATCCGAACTCAGGACCTTCCGCCTTCAAGGCGGAGGCTTAACCCCTGAGCCACCTCTCCAGCCCCATGGGTGTCATTTCTTGACAGGAACAAAGATCTCCAAAGAGGGACCCTTGTCCCCCCTCTGGCTACCTGACCATTGAAACAGCAGTCCCCAAGGAATTGAAATTCCCCAGGAACCTCAGCTGGGAGAAGAAAAAGACAAAAGCCTGGTGCCAGCCAGAGGGGGGCGCTGTGTTTCAGTTCGAACACATTTGCCAGACTGTTGTAGAAAACTGGTGTCCGCTCTCCAAAGTAAGCCTGTCAGGACTCTGAACGTGTAACTCGGGGAACCGCTGGACTAATTACTTGCTCCTCTTCACAGTGTGGCAATACGGAATCTCTGCTTTTCTCTTGAATTGGCCTGTTGAGTGACTGCGCCTCACTTGTTTGGTCTGCCAGGTCTAACCCTGCCAATTCAGCTAAGTGTTAGAGGAGTGAGAGAAATCACATTTCTGCCTGGAGGTGGTGGCCCATTCGAGGATCCCAGCGTTCCAGAGGGCTGAGGCAGGAGGATTGCTGAGAGTTTGAGGCCAGCCTGGACTGCAAAGCAAGACCCTTGAAAGACAGACAGAGAGAGAGACAGAGACAGAGACAGAGAGACAGAGAGACAGAGACAGAGAGGCAGAAAGAGAGAGAGAGAATCGTCCGTCACCCCGTGTCTGATCGCCTGTGGTTGTCTGACCCACATGACCCCTTCCGGCCAATCTGGTTTAGATGCCACCCTGCCTGCAAAGAGGGGACCGCCGCCTGGGATCAGGCAGCCAGGGGAGTGGCGGCCTGCCCGGCCCTTGACCTTGTATCTATCTGAAAGAGGAGCATGTGGGTACTTGCCCTGTTAAGACATTTCCCAGAGAAATGACTACGAAGCGCGCCCTTGAAAAATAACGCGTTTTCTTCTTTATCACTAGAAAAAAAAAAATCTCAACAATTAAAATGTCGAGAAAATGAGGTTCTTCTGATAGTTTCTTTTCTAGTGAACAGGAAACTTTTTAAAATTTTCATCAGTGATGCTGAAAAATGTACGTTTCACGGACCAGTGCCCGGGCTTGTTTCGAATCATTTAGAACCTGGGGGCGATGTCCTGGGAGTCCAGATGGCACAGGCTGGTGGATGAACCATGCACAGCCACAGTCGGATGGACACTACCTACCGCCCCATCTCCCACTTGCCCACTCGCTGCAGAATCTTGTTACTGTACGTGCCTTCTGCCAGAACCTTTCTCCGAGCTCGTGTTGTTGTAGTGTGCATTCTTTCCCTAAAATTGAAATGTAAATAAATAAATCCAATGTGAGGGTTGTAGTGAACAGGAATACCTTGCAAGTCCGGCTGGAGCTGTAGTGCTTTGACTGAGCCATGACTTTAGTGCTCAGTTGGCAAGGACGGTTCCATTTGGCTCCCCGTGAAGTCACCAAAACCCTAGCTATTTCTGCAGCGTGTGATTGCCTGGTTATTTATAAGAACCATCCATCGGGACCGAGCGTCTCTTGTGGATGGAACCACTTGCGCTATCGGTTATGAAATGTTTATTTTCTTAGCTCAGCTCCAGCTGATGAGGCACTTTGGAGCCATTAAGGCTTTTCTGGATCGGGATAGTTTAGATAAGAACATGGCTTTTGTGGTGGGGGCTTTAGCATTCACTGGGTACGATCGTCACATAGCCCCTTTGGGACCTGGGGTCCCCTGGTGAGGAAGATTGCTGCCAACTCCCCTTGTTACCTCCGGCTTCCGTCCCAGCTGGGAAGGACGGTCCAAGAAGATGGGTCACGGCAGAGAATCAGGGCCTATTTGCAACTATCCTCGGCACGGGAAGCCCTAAGAGAACGTTCCATGTTTGTAAGGTGTGCGGATTTAAAATCCAAGTGCACATTTATTTGAAGGGTAACCTGGTGGTGGCTCTCACTCACTGACGTCACACTCACTTGTCAGATGACTAAGTATACCGTTCCAGGCTGCAATAGCAAGGAAAGGTTTTGCCCTCTCGCACCTTATGGTCCTGTGGCAGGAAAGAGATGAGCAACCGACATGGTATGTGCTGTTGGAGAGCAGCGAGGGGCACGGGCACAAGGAGAGGGCACAGGCAGAGGGTGGGAAAATAACACTTGACCTGAGACTGGAGCACAGGGGTTAGCCTAGCAGGATACAGGGTGAGGGAATTTGGCAGGCTTGATTTCATCTTGAGCCTTTTTCATACAGATGTAACTTATCTACCACAGAGAAAAATGTTTCAGAAAGAACACATGCCAAAAAGGGAGAAAGCAGACTTTTCCCAGCTTGCATAGCACTTACTAACCATCTTTTAAATTTCCAGAGGAGTGGAAATGCTTAAAAGGCAGATAATGATGTGTCCACTGTCAACCTGATACCCAGTAGGTCAGGCTTCTGGGCACAGCTACGAGGAACTGTCTAGTGAAGTAGGCGTCTGAGCAAGTCCATTATGGCAGGAAAGGCCCAGAAGGCAGCGGAAGCTTGAGGCATCTCGGGTTACTGAAGACATCATGGAGGCAAGAGGCCAGAAGCAAACTGCAAGAGGAAGCAAGGTGGCGCTACCAAGCCTTCAAGGCCCTGTGAGGTGCCTTCCTCCAGCAAACTCCACCTCATAAAGGTGCCACAACCTTCCCAAATGTAAATGTCAGCTAAGTATGAAAACGCAGAAGCCTGGGGGCGGGGGGGGGGGGAGCAGCTCCTTTCAAAGCATGACAGTGTGCTTCCCTCCCAGTACCCCATGATAAAGCCAGTGCTGCTGCCTTGAACCTTCTTGACTCAGTAAAGGTCAAGAGGTGCTTCAAGCTGGTCATAATACAGCCTTCTCGAGCATCTTGCAAAATGTCTGGCTGGTCTTCAACATACAGTTGAGAAATCTGTCCTTCATATATGACAGTTCTTTGAGACAAAGCAGTTCCCTCTTTCAAAAGCCCCACGGTGCTCTCAGTGTCTTTGCCTACCTGGTCCACGCTGCTCTTTGGGTACAAACAACTCACAAGCGACCCCAGCAACTGAATGATGGGAAGCAACTCCAGACCCCTGTCCCAAGGTGGGTGCATGTCGCACAAGCCTACGGATCGGAGAGATTTGGGTTCCACGCAGTCTTTCCTTACTTCACAGTGTCTCTTCCAACTTCCTTCTCGTCTCTCCCCTCCCCCCGCATTGAGGTAGGTGTCTTCATTTCTCCTGCCTTTGGTGGGGGAGGGGGAGGGAAGAAATAGGTGGAGGATAGACCTAAAATCAACTCCTATTGATCATTCATTTTTATCTTTACTGCTTATCCCAAAGCTGCTCCAGGCACAGCGCTGTTAGTGACTGTTGCAGTTCACCTACATGTTGCTGATAAATGACCATCACACGGCTTAAGGGAACAAGGGGTTTATTTTCTCTTATGATGACTGGTTACAGTTCATAGTCCAGCTGACGAGAGACCACGCGCCAACACCAGGGCCGAGGGAACTGGCCACACCATCACCACACAACAGGTGAGAGACCAGCATGTCTAGCCAAATATGTATAAGGATGCCAACTTCCTCCACTGACTCCCAGTATTTTATCCATCTGTCCTCCTTGTGACATGAATTCTGCTCCGTCTCTGTGGCTCAGAATGATGCCTGGCATATGGACGACTGCCACGTTTTAGCTCTTAGTACATCTCGAAACTGCACACGTGACGCTGCCTGCTGTTGAGACACTTTGGAATTACTCGGCATTATGCTGAACAGATCGGCACCATGCATGTGGAACTAGCAGAACCATCAGAGACACAGCCTACAAAATACGAAGGTTTGCACAGCTGCGAGAGTGAAAAATAAAAGCATAAATCAAGCACGGAGACCTTTTGATAGTCATTGCTGTTGCTAACCCAGATGCTTCTCCATTCTGTACTCCCCTGGTGCAATTCTCTCCTCCTCAGAAATGGTTCTTAAACTCGCTGCACATCAGAGTCCTGTGAGGAGCTGTCTGAAGAAAAAAGAAACATCTCCCTGAGTGTTGGCGCCAACATGCTGCAGCAGAGCCGGTGAGTGCTTCGTAACGTGTTTCAGCAGTTGCTGGTCTACATTTTAGGGCCACTGGCCTGGCCATGAATTACAGCTTAATATACACCAAAGTGTACGCACTCATATCGGGTCAGTGCTTGTAGTTCTGATTGTCAACATCAGCTGAGAGCCTGCAATTCACTGTGTGTGGTTGGGGCACCGTGCGCCTGGGGGGTAGATCTGCATCCACCGTCCTGACACAGGGCCTGTCAGATAAATTCATTGCGAAGTTATTTAAAGTCCAGGTCAGGCAATTATACCCTTAGGTCTTATGCTCGCCTCAAGCTATTATCAAATTCAGCACTTATTGTCAGTCTTAGCTAAACTTTGAAACTGCAAGGAAGTTTGAGGGGGGAAAACCTCCGACACAAGAAAATCCTCCTCACAGCACCTACTAGATGGGATCCTCCTGCAGCACTAGGAAATTTGGCTGGGGCAAGAGACGAAACTCAGTTGGTAGCATCTTGCTTAAAGGAGGAAGGATCTAGGTTCAGTCCCTAGCCTTGTGTGATCCAGGAATACGTGGTGCTCACCTGTAATTTCAGCACTGGGGAGGCGATGGCAGGAAGATCAGAAGTTCAAGACCATCCTTGTTGGGCTGGAGAGATGGCTCAGAGGATAAGACTCTATCTCACAAGCAAAAGGTTCTGAGTTCAGATCCCAGGTCCCACGTAAAAACGCCAGGTGGCCCAGGTGGGCGGAGTCTGGGAAATCCCAGAGCAAAACAAGGAGGAGGTAAAAGCAATCCAGGATGATTCCAGAAGTCACCCTTGGTCCTCCACAGGGACACATAGTGCCCTCTGACAGACACACACACACAAAATAAATAAATAAAATGTAAAAATAAAAAAAGACCATCTTTGCTTAAATAACAAGTTCCAGGCCAGCCTGGATTATATGAAACCACATATATATATATAAAATCCTTGGGCAATTCTAGTATATGACTGGGGCTGAGAATTGCCACCCAGTGGTCTCTCAGCCATCTAGCTGAACAGCTGCTGCCACATAGTTTCAAGTGTTTATACGCTTTAGTTTAGTGTACTGTAGGAGATATTAAAAAGCATCTCCTACAGCAAGGTAAGCTTTTCTACAGCTCCGACTCTTCTGGCCTGCACACTTTCAGAAACTTAAAGCTTCATTGGCCCAGTCTTGAAATGATCGTAGGGACCCGTAACAATTCTAAAGATGTTCTACTTGAAATGCTTACAATCTGCGGAGGAATTTTGCCTGGGATTGATTTCAAGCTCATCTGTTTACTTTACAGCATCACAATGCAACGATAACTAACATTTATGCTTGTTAACTTACTGTCAGTTGTAGAGTTTGGTGCTTTCCACAAACATTTGTACGAGAATCTTGCAAAACAGGCACCTACACTTTATAGACAAAGATTCAGGGTGATTCTAGCTGACTCCGGGCCCGTGTGGGTAGCCACTATATGTGCCTTGTTGTTACCAGGTTCCACATTGTTCCTCTCGCAGTTGGAGGCCGCTAAACATCCGAGACAGCATGAGCTGATGATCAAGGGCAGCCTGGGACGCACAGGCGGTCAAGGCTCACAGACACACTAGCATCAGTCAAAGTTGATAGCTATGGGTCAGATGAAATCTCTGCACATCGACTGATGGGAAGGCCACCAATTTTGCCATAAATATTTAGGTCAAAATAGGATCACATGCTCATTTGCAAGGCTGAAATTGGATGAAATACAAACACAGCTCAGGAGAAGTACTTGAAAAGTTCCAGAGACTTCTTAAAGAAGCACCAGGGACTAAGGAAATGGCTGCAGGAACAGTGCAAGGCCAAGCAGACATGAAGGCCTTGGGCGCAGCTTCACGAAACAAGCTGTGAGTGTTGCTTAGCTCTGTGATCTTCAAAACCATCTGTGCTCCGTGTCCAATACCTCTTTCCACAATCATCAACTCATTCCAAACACAGAAGCAGCAATTGTGTGAATTTCGCTCATCTTCTCTGAATCCCTGGGATGTATTTCAATGGTCCAGATTTTTGCTTTGGGGGAGTTTCACAAAGTTTCTCTCATCCCCTCATGCCATAAACCACACCTAACGTTTTCTGCCTTGTAAGGAGCGTCTTTTCCAGCACCTAAGGTCCCTTTGCTGACCATCACAGCAAGAAGCGGCCTGGCTGGGCCCTGTGGGACCTACAGTCCCGAGACCTTCCCCTCTGCAGGCTCCATGGTAACCCATTTCACCCACCAGTGCTCCTCACGGCTCGGTGCTGACAGTAGTGTCCTCCACAAGAGCCAATTTTCATTTCAATTTATGGGATTACATGGCAATGAAAGGTTATTCTGAGAAATACTGATGTCTTCTTACCATAAGGAAAAGACAGGCTATTAAGTAAGCGTCTTAATCCATTTGAGGGACTTAGAATGGGCAGTTTAAAGACTTTAAGAATTTATCACTGACATTTCTAGAGGTTGGGAAATGCAAAATCAAAGCGCAGGCTGGGCGGCTGTGTCTTCTCGTGGTGGGAGAACAAAGCAGCTCTTTTGATATTCTAAGAAGCGCGCCCATCTCCTTCGTGAGATCTCCACTCACTTCCCGAAGGCCTACCATCTCTTGTCGCAGTCCCACTGGGTAGTAGGGTTCAACATTTGAATTATAGAGGGACACCAAACTTCAGACCATAGCAGCTGACTCGGGGTTTCTGAAAGGACTTCACGTGACTCAATCCAGGGTAGAGTTGGGCACCGTTCGGACACTCCCCTCATTGCGTCTGCCTGTTCACCAGCTTCTGTCCTTCCACTCTCACTGAGCAGCAGCTCCTGGCTGCATCTTCTCTGTGGAGGCAGCTCCCCTGTGAGTGACAGCTCTTCACTTATCTCCCTGCTAGGCCAAGAGCTCAGGGTCAGATGCTGCCTTGTGGTCTCCTGACCATAAGGCTCGGTACACAGTAGAGACACCAGAACCACTGATGGTGAGTGAACGGGCAAGAGGCCTGTGGGTACACTGGGAGAGGCAGGGAGGCCCATGTCTGTGAAGAAGGGGACCCGCAGCGGAAAAGTGGGGCGATGAGGAAAGAACCAAGCTTATCCTTCCTAATCACCAAGCTATTCAAATGGTTTGAGTCTTCATAGCGGAGCAGTAGGCTGATGGCCATGTATTTCCAAGAAGGGAAAATAGATCACGTTCTCTGTACTAGTCAGTTTTCCTAGAGGAATGAACGGAACAAGAGGATTTATTAGATCGGCTTGTAAGATCATGCCTAGGAAGCCCGGCAATGGCTGCGGGGGGTTCAGTCCATGTTGAAGATCTGGGGGATCCTGGAAGAGCCACTGGTCTTCAGTCCCTGTTGGAAGGTTGAAGAAACTGGGTTCCGATGCCAGAAAGGAATGGCAGCAGCAGCGGAAGATGAACCTGCCCGACTTCCTTTGCCTAGGCTGCAACCAGAGGGTGCCGCCCACCTCGAGGGGGGTCTTCCCGTGTCAAAGAACTTGATCCAGACAATTCTTACAAGGGTGACCACAACAGGCTAGTTGACTCCAGGTCCAGCTACAAACAAGATTAAATGTCACATCCTCTTTGGTAGAAAGAACTGGGACGACCAGAACTTGGGCCAGCAAAGAGGGCCCCAAGCGAAAGCGCCCCCTTTTCCCTGACCAACTGGTCGTCTGTACAGGTTCCCCCACATGGCCCATGAGAGCTTTACCCTGCAGCACTGAAGACCAGAGGCATTGTTTCCAAGTACAATTGGAAAAAATTGGGAACATGGTCACAGTGTTTAGAAAGAAGCTTCTGTTAAAAACAAACAAACAAACAAACCAGGAAGATTACATTCAGAAGAGGAGAAATGAGAGGGTTTGGTGACACATGGCTGGAATATCACTCAAGAGACTGAGGCAGGAGAATCATGAGTTTGAGGCCAGCCTAGGTAACATAGCAAGATTGCAGGTAACAATGATGGCGATGAAGATGATGCTCGAGTAACACGGCAAGACTGTAGATGGTGGGGGCGGGGAGGGGGGTGGGGGCGGGGAGGGTGGTGGGGCGGGGAGGGTGGTGGGGGCGGGGAGGGTGGTGGGGCGGGGAGGGTGGTGGGGGCGGGGAGGGGGGTGGGGGCGGGGAGGGGGTGGGGGTGGGAAGGGGGGTGGTGGTGGGGAGGGGGGTGGTGGGTGTTTCCTCCAGCCAGGTCCAGTTACCCAGGCTAGCTCTTGAACCTGAGAAAAGGCACTGCAGAAATTAATCCAGCACTAGGACCTGCACAGAGGGACTCACGAAGCTCCATTGTCCGCACACAGTTTGCTCCTGTCTGCTCTGCACAGCCAGGAACACTGCGGATGCAGAACCATGGATCTCTTCTAATCCGCAGGAAAGAACTGCACCCAGTGTGTCTATACACACACTAAGAGAACATGTGCTCAGATGGGAAAAACAACCAACACACACGATCATCTACCAACATCCCTGACTTGACTACCTGGAGCAGGAGGCCCCGAGTGGGCTGAGTTGGAAGCGGAGCCCTGCAGAGAAGGGCGTTTGGAAGCGGCGCCATCGCTCCAGTCACATTTGGGTAGGAATCTTGGAAACTCTTTTACAATTTGTTCACTTCGAAATAATTTCAGTGCTTTAAAGCCTAATTATGCGAGTGTAGCATATGTTGGTGTGTTCTGCTGTTACCACAGAAGAGGGAATGTCAACGGATTTCTATCAAATTCAAAAAGTGCGTAACTTAATCCAAACAGTCATGTTCTTCCTTCAGGCTCCTTCATGAGGAATTACCAGATTTCATGTCTTTTTTTTTTTTTTTTTTTTTGCCATCAACCAACTATCAGGGGCTCAGTGGACAAAGTTCCTGTTGTGTAAGTGTGAACACTTGAGTTTGAATCACCAGAACCCATATAGAAGTCTGGTGTGGTTGTGAATGTCCATAACCCCCACACTCCTACAGAGAGATGAGAGGCAGAGACAGAGAAAGCTTGGAAGTTACAGAGCAGCTGGCCTGGCATATGCAGTGGTGAACCTGAGACCCTGATCTCAAGCAAGGTAGAATGTGAGGACAGATACCCAAGGCTGACATCTGTACGTATGCTGTGCCGAGCACAACCCCCAACTCCACACACCCCCCCAAGCCAGACCAACAAACTCAGCAACGAGTTAGGCCAAGGAGATGGCTCACTCGGCAGGTAGAATGCTTGCTGTACGAGTTTGATGGCTGAGTTTGGTCCCTGGGACCTGTGTAAAGCCACCAGATGCGGAGGCGAGCATCTGTGATCCAGCACTCCCTTGGGAGATGGGAGGCCAAAGAGGGGAATTGGAGGACGTTCACTTAACGCTGCTCAGAGGCAGAAACAAGAGACCCCGCGCCTCACTGCCAGATAGAAGAACTGACTCTCCAAAAGTTGTCCTCTTTCTACTCAAACACCATAATATGCACACACCTGCGCACATGCGTGCACACACACACACACACACACACACATACTCAATATTCTGAATAATGAAATGCTCACTATTCCTCTTGAAAAGCAGAACACTTATTCAATCTTCAGTACCACAAAACAAAGACCACACAGCCTAACAACTTCATCCTTAGTCTTTTGAAGTATTGTTTATAATATTTCATTCAAAACTTCTATGCTGGGATCATGCAGATAGTTCAGTAAGGCAAGGTACCTACCCATAAACCTGGTGACCTGAGTTCAATTCCTAGAAGCCCAATTGCTAGGAGAGAAGTGACTTCTGAAAGTTACCTCTGACCTATGACGTTATGCATTTCTTCTTCTCTTTCACTCATTAATAAAGTCTATTTTATAGTTAAGATACATAATTTCATAAACATACACATGGCAACATTAAGGTTTACAATGAAATCTGCTGGGCAATTATTCACTTTGGAAATATAAAGGTATTGAACTATTAAGCTACTGAGAACACAATTTTCAGTTTTCTTATCAGTTTTAAATCATCAAAATAGTGACTGCTGGGGCTGTTCCTTGTAAAAATGTCTACTTATGTTGTAATTCCCCGATCATTTTGTAGACAAAAAAGTCTACATAGTGGAAGGCTTCCTTTCCATAAAATCAAAGTCAATTTTGTGGTAAACTTTTTCTCCTGAAAACATTTAGATGCAAAGGTTTTTAAATGCCCAATGGTAAAAAATAACTAAGTCCTTAGAGCATCACATCTAATAGACAGGCCTTAGATCAGATCCTGTCTCCATTCTTCTACGCTGAAAGTATTAACTTGTGGTAAATTAAAACTGTGAGAGGTAATTTGGGAGCGCATCCAGTTTGGCTTTTTATGGCTCAAAGCTCCCTTGTCGAAAGGTGACAGACCTTCGAGGGCTTTGCAGACTGATGCCCCCACAATGGCTCCTGACTCATATTGAAATCAGGAATGATGACGCACACCTCTAATGGGGTCTTGGGAGTGAAGGCGAAATGATCAGAAGTTCAAGGATACCTTTGGGCTATGTGCTAACTTTGAGGCCAGTCTGGGACACACAAGACCATGCTTTGAAAGAAAACAACAAAAACAAAAGATTCATTGTAGTAAGTGTCCACAGTAGGCAGGTGGGAGACAGGGGTCTCTTTTGGTAGCCAGCACCGAACTCTCTTCCTCTCACAGCTGTTCCTTTGCAAAATGAGGTGGGAGTTCACTCTGAACATTACAGAAGTAGGCTCCCTCCAGTTTTCCCAGCCCAAGACTGAGAAACGCCGAATCTTTCCAGCAGAATTGAGGCTTAAGAGAGAGAGCTTGGCTTGATTACTGCACTACACTCAACTCAGAGAACAATTGCTAACACCAGCCTGAAGTCCCAGATGCCAACAGGGGTCTTTTTGCAGTCTCACCCCCCACTGTTGCACCACCACGGCCTACGTAATCCACCTGTGACCCTGAACACTGGGGTCACAGCACACACACTCACGCCACAGGTCTGTGCAGGACTCATGCTTCCATGTTCTTCATTCCAACTGGGAAGGGAGAGATTTGGACTGTCAACTTGGTTGATACAGAATTACATTTCTCAGTCCCTTACTTACCTTCAGGGTTTGAAATCAAGCTCCAAGGCTCCAAGGTGTGGCTGGTCAGACTTGGGAGATCAAAGTGAAGCAAGGGCCAATTCCTCTGATGGTCACCTTGTCCCACACGGCATGGAGGCACTTGACGACGGCAGTGTGTCCTTTGTCCTCTGCGCCATCCCCAGTCCTCTCCACAGAGTGTAGACGCAGGGCAGACCCACAGGCAGTCACCACAGTGGGGGCAGCTCCCACGAGCCTCCTACCTCACGCTGCACCTCCCGTCACACAACCTCCTTTGTTCCCTTGCTTCTCCAGCATCCTAGAGCTCGGCAACTGCAGGCACTCGCAGCCATTCTCCCAATTCACCAACTGAACCAGACACACAAACCGCCAAATCTGCTTTTCCATCCACACGTATCCTTGGAGAGGGAACCAAACCAAGGCCTCCCTGAGAGTCACTCAAGTTCTACACAGCACCGCCTCCTGTCTCCAGCATGCAAGGCAGCTTCCTTGCATAGTTGCGTAGTTGATGGCGGGAAATCAAACATAAAATCCGGTTTAATGATTTGCCTGTGAATCCTCAGTGATATGAGTCGACTCTATGTATACTTCTTTTCCTGCTAAATCATAGGCCGTGACTTAGGAGTTTCTCATGGGTTTACATGAACCACACTCTGGCTCAATGCAGTCTTGCAATGACAATATCACAGGTGATGGGAGAAGCCAGCCTCGGTGTAATGGGAAGAACTTGGGCATTGATGCTGGAACAAAATGACTCTCTCAGATGACTTCATGAGCAGTGAGGTAATACCTACACTCACACCCACAGGTGGACATCAGCTACCTTTCACTCCTGAGCTGCAAACCCAAATGCCAGAGTTTCACAAACAGAACAAAACAAAAAACAGATCTCATGAAAACACAGGTATGAATTATTTGTTTTATTGCTTTTCTTACTGTAGAAGTCAATGTTCTCGAACAATAATAATAATATGTCCAAAATTCAACATTTTTTAAACATTCAAACAGTAAAATACAATGTAGAAAGAAATCCTCAACCGTTAACTCCTCTAAGTTACCTCTTGTGGAACCACGTGGGAAAGGTGAATGGACTTGTTCATGGTGGTCTGTGAAGAGAACGGATCTCCTCTTCCTCAAGAGGGAGTCTCTGAAATGCCACCCACCCGTGTTAGGTCGAGAGCGGCTTCTGTGGAACCCAGAGCACTGAGAACATAATAAGAGCCAGAGCTGCCGCTGCTCACAAGGGCTCTTGTGCTGGTAGCTCTTCTCTAAATCTTTGTAAAAACAAAACACGAAACAAAAACTCCAGCTCCCCGCATGCGGGGGACGCCTTACACAGAACCAGCTGGAAGCAGAGCTGTGAAGGGCGTTCTGCGTGAAGGCACAGGGTCCTTGCCGCCCCCAAGGCAAGAGTCCTGAGTTCCTCGCAAAACACACGCCCAACCTCTAAAGCGTTATCAGCTGCCATACATCTCGTTGCATTTCCGTATGCTCGGCTCCCTCCAGAAGGAGTCAGCTCTTCAAGGGGTCGCAACGCTGAGGAAGACACGGCTGTGGTACATCACGCAACAGGCAGAAATAAATACATGACTCACAGTGTGGCTATGAACTTTTCGCAAAGCAATAAATATCTCAGGCCCCACGAGTTCAGGCTGCACAACAGCGATAACCTATAGAGTCTGAAAACTAGTGATTCCCTCATGAAACATGTATCTACCATGACCTTGATCAACTACACTTAAAGGATGAGCAAAACCCAAAGCAAACACTGGGCTCATTTGCACACAGACAGACCCTTCAGTGTCACTGAGAGCTCCTGCTCAGTGACACCCATCAAGATGTCCTTCCCTGTGGCCATCGTGGGTTTTCAGAATGAGAATGGACAAGAGCCCACCAAGCCTCAAGGTGACATTGGGGCTGTGAGCACAGGAACCTCTTTAACGGGGGATTATCTCAAGCCCTCCCAGCTCTTACAAACAGGGTGCTTCCCAGGAAGGAAATGAAACAGAAAGGGGTGCCAACTAGAGCTACTGAGTGCAGGGATCAGAACCAGGAACACGACAAATCAGAACCAAAATCAACAAAAACTCTGGGACCTTCATCCTCTGAACTGCAAGTCGAACTCAAAAGAATCTCACGGCTGGCGAGCCCGTGTTCTCCCTGAGAAGTCCTCTGCTCTGTCGGCAGCTTCTCCCTCCTTAAGGCCTGGGCGGTGTGAGCGCGCCTTCCCTCGGGGCTGTCAGTCACCCGTAGGCTGGGGCTGGGTGCGGCTGGGCCCCTCGGGCTGCGGGCCTCGCGCCTGCAGCTCCTCCACCGTCCGCAGCAGGGCGCTCCGCTCCATCTCCAGGGCCAGCGCCGCCGCCTTCAGCTGGCTCTCGCTGCTCATCAGCTTCTCCACGGTGGCTTCGAGGCTTTGGATGCGACCGTTTGCCACCTGCAGCGCGAAGAAGTGAGAACGCACCTTTTTTCATTTTTATATTATTTTTATATTATTCTATACTTATTTTTATTTTATGCTTATTCCATGCATTTATTCTAAGAGGTAAATAATAGTATGCTATCTTCTGAATCATTAAAGTTTAATATGTATGAAAATTTTATAACTATCTCAAAAAGGTTATATATAAACCTGTCATAGCATTTAAAATTCAGAAAAAAAGATTATTTCTAGCCTCCTAACTTAATTTAAATGACACACATATTCAATTTAAATTGGACATTCATAATTTATTGACAATCTATTAAACAGCAGCAACGTTCTGGAGAAAATCTATAATATCACTATTCTACCTTTAATATATGTTTATATAGATCTGAGTAACTCGTGCTAGTTATGAAAGTTAAAAATGCATTTGGATTTTTAAGGTTTTCTGGCAGTAAGATCATAATCTATAAGACATTTGAGCTAAATTTGAATTAACTGTTAAATATTTATGTATTCCAGATAGACTGGATGGGCAGAAAGATATGGAATGCCAGAAAAAGTAACAAGGCCACAGTTGCTACTGTTACTTTAGATTCTTTTGTTCATAGAACACAAGTATCTATAATTTGTATATTTAAAAAAGCATACCATACATTATATATTGTCTAGTAATTTGCTTTTCTATTTAGTACACTGTCCATAGAGCTCAACACAAATAAAACTATGGCTGAATATATTCTAGATTTTAAATTGTCTCATAATCTGATAACACTGTGAACATTATGCTATCAGAATCTTTTCCTAAGGTCTCTCTCTCTTGGGTACATTCTTGTACATTGGTTTATAGCCTTGAGCAAGTTGGGTCAATGTCACACTTATAAAATTTGCTAAGAATTTGCTAAGATGATGCTTACTTACATGCACAGATAATATAGGAGAATTTAATTTTCCTATGCAATCATTTCCATAGTTTATCTGTAGGATCTCATTTTAAAGTCGTGGTTATTAATCCACATTAATCATACATATTGACGGTTTCTCTATGACATTTCCACAGAACATGCACTGTCTTGGTCATGTCCACCCCCCCCCCCGACCACTCCCCATAGTCTTCCTTTCTCCCATCTCCCCAGCAGTCCTTCTACGTAATTTTTCTTAATTTTTTTACTCTAGTTTCCATGAGAGAAAACATGCAGCATTTGTACAACACCTGTTTCTCTGTACTACATCATATTTCTTAAGTATTTAAAAGAAAAGTAAATGGGATCTTGATATGTCCATCAACTATATTAATAACACAACCAAAATACAAGTAAATTTTGATACTTGAGAAAAAAATGCTTGTGTCTAAAAGTTTAAGATCATATTAGAGATCTTTAATTTCTTTTTTTACATTTATCTATCGTGTCTGTGTTGTGTCTGTGCACGTGTGGAGGTCAGAAGACGACTTGCAGAGGGTTGGTCTGTCCTTCTAGCCAGGGATTGACCTCAAGTCATAGGCTTGGGGCCAGCACTTTGACGCAGACTCCCACAGAGGATCGCCGTAACACCACAATCCCTAGCCTGCCTCTTTGAGAATGGTGATGCCCCAGCCGGCCTGAGGCCCAGCACAGTACAGCTCAGCAACCACAGGGACTGGCACACAGGCACCTGGCTGAGAGTCCCAGGGATCATACCTACGGAAGTATCTAGTTGAGGCAGGCTTCTGAGCTTGCCTGAGACTGGCCTAATTACAAGATGCTATGGAAGACCCAGCCCCAGGTGGGCAGGACCGAGCCAAGCCCTCTGCTCTGGCTGAGCCAAGTGTGGCTGGCTCTCTCGCCTTCTGCTGCTTAACTCTTCCTTCACTGTGATCGACTGCAACCTGAAATGGCAAGCTGGAATTAAATTCCCTTCTCCTAAATAATTTGGGCCGTGTATTCCATCACAGCACCTGAAGAGAATCTAAGGCAAGAGGCATGTGCTCAAGAGGAGGCTCCTTCCAGGGGAGACATCTGTCCTGGTCAACCACCACGGGGCACCTTTGCGAGAGGACTTCAATCTGTGAGGTGTTTCACAACTCCCTGTCCTTACAAAAGGTATCACAGAAGCACCGTATAATTGCTTTCTACCTTCCAAAGAGGGTCTCTCGCTTCTACCTTCCTAAGAGGGTCTCTCGCTTAAGAAAACGAAGCCTGCATTCAGCACTGTTGTGGAAACAAGCTGAAGGCCGAGGGTGCAATAGGACTCAGCCAGAAGAGCTGCTTGCACATCCCAAGTCAGGGCACACTGTGGCTCGATGGTACTGACCATGACTACCTGTGCTATTCCTTGGGAGCCCGAGGCTTTGCCCCTGTGGCTTGCCTCTGGGTAAGAGCTGACACTTCCGGGGGAGAGGTATGTTTTCAGGAAGGCAAGAGAAGCTTGCCTGGTAGTGAGGGTGGCAAAGAAAGCATTTTGTGTCTGGTCTTTGACAGGAAGTATCTTCTGGAGTCCAGGGACCCGCTGGGAGGACCATACTTCAGCGAGGCCCTGGCATGGGCAGTCAGAGGCCGCCCTTCCTTGTATCACGGCCAAGCATGGGTCTGCAGAGCAGCAGTTTTGGAGAAACGCCAGGCTCGGATCAGATGCAGCGCTCATTCTACAGACAGCCTAGAACTTCATAAGAGACTGATTTTAAAACGCCTCTAAACCATTTCTAAATACTGAAGCAGTCTTGCATTTCTGGATGACATTAACAGAGCAGAATGCATGCTACTTGTGTACTTGATTGACGAAAGAGCTGCATTCTGTAGTGATTTTGCTCTATCCCTGTCACGCAGATGAGCAAGTAGAAGAGTCCTGGGAACAGCGTGAGTGGGCCTCCCCGGGTCCCACAGGGCCTAGGCCTTGAACCACATCTCAGTCCTCGCTCTCTAACTTGCATGTATACAGGCTGCACAGCCGTTCTGTGCTTTCACCTGCATTCATCTATGTCAGATGAAGTTTCTAGAAGGGAGCTCTGTGCCCCTCAGCAAATCTTTCATTTGCACCAAAGACATATCCTTCCCATGTTCTGGTGGTTCCTCCTGTCACGCACATGTCTGGGCCATTCCCCCATCCTTCTGTGGACCTGGTTTGCTTCACCCATGGCTGTGAAAGCGCTCAGCTGTCTCGGGATTACTCGAAGCACAATGGCTGGTATTCAGCCCCGGCATCACAGCATCCAGCACTAAGATCATCTCTGGATCCTTCTCCTAAGAGGCTGAGTGCACAAACAACCCCTCAGACAGCTCCAGGACCGGTTGGACTCAGCAGGACAGTGTGTCTGCTCTGCACTAAAGAGGACCAATTCTCCGGGACACCTTTGATCCCAACTACAAACAGACCGGGGTAGGAAAGGTCCTCCGGTCATGGGAAAACAGCCTGCTGGTGCCTTTGGTGAGTTAATGAACGACTGCGGGTTCAGGGAAGCTGCTTTGTCGACAGGCTCTACCTGCAGCTGTTCAAGGAGGTCTAGGTTCTGTTTGCGCAAGCTGCTGTTGGTTTTCTCCAACTTATCCATTCTTTGGTTGTCACTGAGAGGCGAGGAATCGATAAGCTCTTCTTGAAGCACGTGGTACTCAACCTCGTAGGCTTGTAACTGCTTGGCGATGTCCATCTCAAACACCTGGCAGACACAGAAATGTCATCAGCTTTCACAACTGAAACAAGCCTCGTGCATAGGCACAGGTACACACTTAGTCATGCCAATGATCATACTTAGTACCACACTTAGTAATGCACGTGATAAGCAAGAGAACCTTAGCACCCAGAAGGCCACAATTTTACTTTGGAGGAAAGACAGTAACAAACATCTGGAAACAATCCCAAGACAACAGAAGTACAGGTTCCTGGTACTCTTCTTCCAAAGGCAACAAATTGTTTTATTTTTTAAAGACTTATACACATTTATATTTAGTTCTTCATTGTTTTTTGGTTAGACTGACCAAATCGGCTATGGGTTAAAAGACACAATGAAATGGTAGTTCTGGGCCTGAGAAGATGGCTCAGGGTCAAGTCTTCCCTTTGAAAGCAAAAGGACCTGAGTTTAAATCTCCAGATCCCACCTAAAAATGCCAGGTCAATATGGCAGCACCCTTCGACTCCAGCCCTGGAAGATGGAGGCTTGGAAACCCCAGCGTAGAGCAGCGAGGAGATAAGGCAGTCTAGGATGATTCCCTTGGGCCCTCTTGTGCGCGCGCACACACACACACACACACACACACACACTAATTCAGCTGGGTTTCCAGGGTTGTAAGAGCAGCAAAATAAATGAACTGTTGACTAAAAAATCCTTCTTACACAGAGAAGCAGAAGTGAGCCAAGCCCAAATGTCACCACACAGACGAGTGAATGCAAGGCAATGCCAGAGCTGTCTCCCCTCCCACGGCAGCAACAGTCATGACGAACCACACATGTGAAACTACCTCAAAGTGCACATGATGGAGTCTGTACTCCCCTGGTGAGAAAATGTGCATGTATACTCACACCCATGAAAAAAAAAAATCCTACACATACACACTTGCAACCCCACATGGTAAAACAAAACAAAAACCACCACATACACATACACAACCCACAGACATGAAAAGAGGCCCTTCCCTACATTATACCTTAACATACGTGATACCTGGGGTTAGGCAGGAGAGTAGTTTGCTGTATCCAACTGACTTTTTTTTATCCATCAGAGTGTCAATAAGATCAGAAATGACCATTATATTTTACTTTGGTCAACATGACACTGTGGCTCCATCTGCAACTGTCTGAGTGCCCTGAGCAAGTTACTTAACCTCTCCTGGCCTCGGCCCCGGCCTCCCACGTGGAGCAGTCCCACCTATCTTCTAGCATGGGGGGGAAGGAAATGAAAGGAGATGGTTCACCTTTGGGCCAGGGACAGAAGAACAAGAGGGTGGGCAGGAAAGGCCCCTGCTCTGGGGCACTCAGGAGGGCGTAAGTCCTCAACGGACGGCTCCAGCAGAGAGCAGCGGGGCCAGAGAGGAAAGTCTGACCCCATGGGGGTGCGTTACCTCGGAGGAGAAGCGCCGTCAGTGAGCTGAACAGAGAAGGACTACCGAGCACGCGTTGATGGGAGCATAACATACATGTGTGGGGGGGGGCTGCTCACTTCTACACGTGAGCCTCGTTTCTAAGCCACACAGGGGTGGGAGTCCTCCAGGATGCGGCTCCCACTGAGCCTTCCACATCCACCTGGCAGTGGCTACTCCGCAAAGCGCGAGGACCGGTGCTTCCACCCCGCCTTCTGGCTGGGCGCATCTCGGAGGGACTCCGCTGAGCGCTAACTGCTGGGGCTGCAGAGCCTTCCCACCTCCTGGCTCAGTTTGCTCAGGCTTTCACGAAAGTTCCAGAATATTGAAGTTGAAGGGAGCATTCTTTTCTGCTTGCCAAAGCAGGAATTTCCCATTTCCCTAAGTACAGAGTTTTTGTCAAAAGGTAAACTGAAGTTACACTGCAGGGAGTATGAAGGATAACAGTTACCAACGCAACATCCCGCCATCTTACACTTCCTCTTTATCACTATAAACTAGCTCAAACTTAACGACCCATAGGATACTCCACTCTGATTCTTTCACTTAACATTACATCCTAAGAGCTGCTCATGCCCCCCTGAATTCTGCAGAACTGCAAATATAAATGTTTTCATGATGCTCTATAAACCTGCGTGCCACCCATGTGTCAGCCCATCCTTCACATGTTGGACGTCTTGATGCTTCCAATTTTTTGTCATTATAAATGATGATCCCAAGAGAATTTCCTTATACATATGGCTTTTTCCATATTTTGGACTAATTCTTAAGGATGCAGTCCAAAAGTTAGGATTGCCATATGGGAAGAGTATGTATATTTCACTGGCTTGTGATATTATGTTTGTTGCCAAACTGCTTCTCATGTGTGAATAACCAAGGGAGAGTGTTCTAGATACCTCTAGAGCTGCAGGCTGGCATTAAACAAGTCAGCTTGCTCACCAGGTAGGTGAGGCATTATATGCTATGCATACATTTAAATTATGCACAGAGCTAAACACTTTTCCAAATATGTGTCTGCCAGACAGCTCTCCTCTCCAGTGAATTGTCTGCTGGTGATTTTGGCTCATTTGCTGCTGAAGACTCTCTCTTCACAGTGGACCTGGTGTAATAAAGTCACCAACTGGTGGCTTGTGGAACTAGCTACACACTTCTAATCTTTCTAACTTCTAGACTTTTCCCCATCTGGTGGTCTCGATGGCAACCAGGGCGAAGAGTGGTAGCAGTCTGTCTGGATAGCAGCAGCAAGGGGCGCACCAGAGTGAGCCCCAAGACCAGAATGAGGCTGACCAAAAGGTGATCTGCTTTTTTTTTTATTAATACATTTTTATTATTATTTCAGCTCATACAAACTTATTAGGTACGCCAGTTCCCTCCCTCCCTCCTCCTCCCCCCGTACCCTCTGCTCCCTCTCCCCACCCCTCTCCCTCCCATATCCCCCAGTGCCTCCCGCCCCAATTCCCAGAGAGTCCTTTCTTGTGCATGTCTGATTTTCCTCTGGGCCCTCCTCTCTGATGACGTACAAGGACCCAGTGGCCTTTCCCTAAACCCTTTCCCGTGGTCCTCTTAGGTATAGGAACACTGCTGTGGCTGCCAATCCTTTGCCTCCAAGGATCTTGGTGCCTTTAGCAGATGCTAGACTTTGTGAGGTCAATAGTGTGTTGGACAATGCGCAGGGCATGCAAAGTCCAATTATGATTACTTCAGCCCTAACTAGTATGGAGTATCTTACATATCATTGCTCCTCCCATCCTTTTGCTCTTACACTCTTACCACCCCCTCTTCCGCAAATTTCCCTGAGCTTCAAGATGGGGAGAGACTAAGCTGGCCTAGTTCTAGGTGGTTGATATAGAGTCTCTGAAGTTCTGGATTGTGGTTTGTTGATTTTCTTTTGCAGTTTTGCTGCTCCTGCAATGCCCTTCACTCCATCCTGGTGGGCATTGTATGTTACCCTCTGGCCAGAGACAAAAAGCTGTTAAACTAGAGTCTTGTGATAAAAGCACATTCAAAGGTAGATGTAATAAAAGTGGGAAACCACAGTGAGGGAGGGGTCTATCACCCATTTGCAAAATGGTTACTTTTTATCTGCCAGACTATATGGCCTCCTCTTCTGGTGAGATCATACCCCCTCAGTAGTAAATGATCAGGAACAAAAGTCTGTGAACTTAATCAGATGTCTCATTACTTATTTGGGTCCTTGATGGAGGCCTATTTTCCCTGCTGTAACATGGTCCCTTCTCTCCTTGTTTCTGGTGTGGCCCTCCTAGGTGATCTGCTTTTAAGAAGCACCACGTGCAGCAGCTCTAAAGGTCACCAGAGCAGCACTCCACCCTCTTGGTGTGGCATGGACCGAACCCAGCCGGCAAGGGTTCATGCAAACAGGCAGCCCGACCTCGCGGTGATGAAGCCGGGCTCGCGGAGAGCGGGCAGCTGCTCTTCCTAACCCACCTGCCACACCGCCACAGAGCTTTCACACAGTCCTGTGCGTTTGAGTCCCCTGGGGGGGGTCTTGTGAATGGCAGATTTTGAGTCAGCTGGTCTGGGTGCGGTCTGAGAGTCTTTCTAACAAGTTCCTGCACGACCTGAAGGTGCGGGGCTGGAATCACCACAGAGACATGAACCAGACTGAACAAGCCATAGGGCTGTGTGTGCCTCCACGGCACCCCTCCCCACCCCACCGGCTACAGAGCTGAGGTTTCAGGGCCACACAAGACTACCACCGGCCCTCCCCACTCTCAGTGAGGGAGCCTCTGCCCCTTTTTGGGGCAGAGATGCCTATGGCTGCCTGCACCAGCAGTTCTGGTGAGCACAAGGGGGTACTCAGAGGCTTCGGAGACCCCAGGTTCTCTGCTTTGGAAATGCCTCCAAGGGTGCTCCGAGGAGCCCTGTCCCCATGTTGCCCCATCCAGCGCTCAAGCTAAGGCCGTCCACGGTGAAGGAAACACACAGGGTCACGCTGTCAGAGAAAATCACCCGTTCACTACAGCCTGTCACGCAGAGCCACATGCGAAGCATGCAGCTAACACTTCCAGGGTTATGCAGAGCCACATGCGAAGCATGCAGCTAACACTTCCAGGGTTACACGACCAAACTCTGTCATCTCTGTCAGACTCAAGCACCCTTTCGGGAGGAGGCCTCAAGTCTAATGGCACATTCAGAGTTTCACGTTGATGCAGAGGCAGGAAGGGCCGAGAGTTGTCTGCACTCTTCTGTTTCTTATCAAGACTGTCACTGGAATGAACACTTGGGCTCCAAATGTAGATTTCACGCAGCCTACACTGGTTACCTTGCCTTCAAGCTGAAGGCATCTGGCGAGAGAATCTGTCGCCTGTGTGTGATCTCTTAGCTCTGTGCCTCTGGAATGTACTGTAATCTAGCTTCAGGGGCCAGTAGCCTACAGTCTGTAAACCTACTCGTTCCACTGCCTGTTTTATAAATAAAGTTTTATTGCAACATGGCCCGTTCATACCTGCTGCCTGTGGCTCTTCAGCCCTGCAGAGGCAGAATGGGGCGCGGCAACAGCGACCTTATGAGCTGCCGGTCCCCAAACACCTCCAATCTGGACTCCATACAAAATGCCGCCAACGTGACTTAGCTCATTCCTCAAGCCTGGCCTGACTCTGTTACCTCAGCTCCACACACAATAGCTCCACACAATGAGCCCCATCATTGTGTATGGGAGGTTGGACACACCCAGTCTCATCATAAACGTGGGGCTTGGATGCATCCCAGGGCTAAGGAGTCAGTGGGGTACCACATGGCCAGTCCAAGGCAGTTGCCAGAACCCATCACAAACATGGGCACACAACTTTTCGCACGCCGTGTCCATCCAACACGGAAAGAGTACCCACCGCATAAATGCTACTCTGTATGGAAAAGGGAGAAAATGTGTTTTGGGTTTTTACCCTCCGAGGCTGCACACCCAGGGGGTAAAGTGAGCTGACCTGCCTCGAAGCCTGGAGCAAGACAAGAGGTCAGTTCTCACCGAACAAAGACTTGCTCTAGGGGGCCAAGGATCTCAGGGTTCCCCCAGAGGCCATGAGACAGAAGTGCATGCAGCAGAGGCTGTAAGAAGAGAACGAATGGCTCTGAGCACCAGAAATGAGAGCGCCCAGGGTCCGTGCGCCACTAAGCAGCGGGTGAAATAAAGCCATGCTCCTGTGCAGGGACAGGACCGGTGCCTCACGGTGAGATGCGTTCAAACTCACCGCTCCCGCTTTGGTAGCGTGGGCCGGCAAATTAACTACTTTCTAACCTCAGGACTGCAGTCACAACTGCATGACATCACCAGTGTACACAGGTTCCCCAGGGTCGGGTGTAAGGTAAGGAATCCACCCGCAAAAGCAGTCCATACTAGAGGTAAGCCAGAGGACCAGGCCCCTGCGCTGTGTGCGCAGCCCACAGGCCAAGGGACAAGCACAGGACCCTCTCCTTTTTCTGCAGGCTCTGTTCCTGTGCAGAACCCGACTAACAACTCTTGTCAGCTGGGCTTTGGATACTTCCGGTGGTAAGACACCCCTCCCTCCCACCCCTTCATCATCGGCGGGCCCTTCATCATTGCCGGACTGCCATTCTGGGCTGAAGGCTTAAGGTATACGGGCACTGTATCGAGGTGCAGTCCACCGGACTGTCCTATCAGACATGCCTGCAATAAGGATTGCAAAGCACAGTTTTATTTCATCACCAGTTTTTACCTGGTTTCTCTGTGTTTATAGAGTAGGTTACATACTCAAGTGAGCCGACTGCTGACTGTGCAGAGTGGACCAATGATGGAACCTTCCAGGATATTCTCAGAGTGATGGTTAGTGCTGAGTGTCAGCTGACTGGGCTGAGGGACGCCGAGGAGCTCGGCAGATCACAGTCCTGGGTGTGTCTGTACAAGTATTTCCAGAGCTGACTGGTGCACTGATCAGCGACCAGGACGAAGGCTCTTCCTGAGCAGGCTGCAGCCCCAGATGATACACAGAGCTCGTCCTTCTTGGACAACCGCATTGGATGCTGTTGTCTAATGGCCCTGCAGATCCCACAGTGGCTCCTGGTTCCTTCAGCCTTGAGCTATTACTGTCTCATTGCTCCCTTTGTCCTGAGACTTGCACCTTGGGTTGAAGAGCTTACTAGGTAGGTTCTCTGGCTCCCCAGCATAGAGATGGCAACCGGTCTACCCAGCTTCCAGTCATGCAAGACAGACCCCGACTAATCCACTCTGCCATCCAGCCTCTGGACATTTCCAAGGGGGACCCGCCCTCCCGCTGCGCAGCTCAGTCCTTCATGGTCGGCAGCCATCACCAGAAGATTCTTCCTTCTACAGAAAAGACATCTGCTGCTCACCCACACTGCTCGGGATCTGCTTTACTGTAATTCCCACCTGCACCTACCCCCAAACTCTCAATGTTTCAGATTAATGGTTTGACTATACATGGAAACTAAAGGTGCTAAGACCATTGCTGTGTAACTTAATTCTGGAAAAATACCAAATAAATCACCCTCCCCCCTCCAAAAAAAAACCACACAGCAGACTCCACGAACACATGCTCCTTCCTAACTCAGTTACAGAAAGTCATTTCAGAACATTTCAGTTAGTTCCACTCATATAAAACCTGAAAGGCTTATCTTACAAATGCATCATTGCAGAACACATGGACGAGGCGGCATGAGCAGGGCAAGACGCTGTGCAGAACAGGAAGCAGCTGGCCACACGACGGCCCACGGATGCCACGGAAGAGTCGGATCCTACCTGACTGATAGTCTTCTCCATCTGCACCAAGCCCAGGTTGGGCAGCGTGTTCTTTATGAAGTCCACGATGGTTTCCAGGTTCTCATGCTGCAGGATCAAGGGCTTGTGGCTTCCCAATAGGCTTAAAGCCACTTTAAATATGACCTCTGACCCCTGAAGAAAGATCATGTCTAAGGAAGAAACACAGAAACACAAGAGTTAAACTGCACCAGTTCCTGGTGACGTTTCATTCTGTTGTTTTCTCTTCCTGGAAGGCGGGAAGCTTAAATCCAAACTGAAAATTCTGCTTCCTCTTTTAAGAGTCTGTCTTAAAAACAACAACAACAAAACCAAAAAAAAACCAGATAAATATACAGTTTAGGTTTTGTTACAATGAGATAATTTTTTTCTCCCCTCTGAAAATCAATTAAATTTAAAAGAGTTTCAAAAATTAAATTGAGAAGTTTTACTAGTTTTCTTTTTCAGGATGCTCAGAATTTTAAAGGCCTTACTAACACATACATTTGCACAGATGGAATCAGACATGAAGACAGTTAAGACTATCCCTGTTTCCCTCTGTTTTGAAGTAAGGGATGAGATTAAAAGCTCTCTAAAAGCTGCAGCAGATCTACCCAGTTGCACTAACACACCATTAAATACGGGCACAGTGACTTTCAGAGAAGAGCAAAGCTGTTCCCGTAGAGTGCTTTCCAGTTCTCACTACAGCTTCTCAGGACACTTGCAAATCACAGCAGTCCCTATACTGATCTTCTGCTGTGGGAGGGGAGATGGGCCAGTGGCCAAATCAACTGGCTGGACTGTGGTCCCCCCTTCCCACCGCCTTTCTTTCAGGGAACTGGAGTCACTATGAATAGAATCAACTATCCAGCACAACGAGAGCCTTGGTGAGTAAGCTGGGTGAATGATCTACTAACCAGAAGAATAAAGGAAGAAAACTTTAAAAATGAGAATATAAATATAATGAGCGGCAACTGAATTTCTTTTCTCTCTTGTGTTTTGGCTCCAAGGAAAATAGGAAAGAAAAGAAATGGCCAGTGTCAAATCAAGGAAGGTCAGGCAACAAAAGCAGGTGAGAGGAAGAAGTACGCGAAGTCTCTCCAGAGGGCCTTAGCCTGACGTATTCAAGTCACTTCAAAGCAGATCGGTCAAGGCGTGTCTTCCGCCTGGACAAGGCACAGCAAGAGCAAGGCAGGCTGGGCACCCGCTCACAGCGCAGCCTGAGATGCTCCAGGCCCTTCGCTGAGTCCTTAACCATGCGATGGAGTGACGTCACACGGGACTGATGTGCGCCCTGCGTCGTCAGCTCCAGGGGACCACTCAGCTACAGCCACCGTCACCGCCCCTCAGAGCTGATCCTCTGCTCCCTTCCCAGGGTTGGGTTTTGAGGTTGGAAAGGTAACGGAGAGAACTGCTATGACTTTTAAGACTCAAGATGCTTACAGGACGTACAGACTGCATCCAGGTGGTGTCCTGGAAGATCCGGTGACATGCCTGGTATATGAAAAACCCACCTACCATAAAGAAAAAGATCACAGCAGAGCTACAAGATGTATTTTGAAACAGAAATGAGATTTCAAAAAGAAAAAAGAAAAAGGATAAAGTACATTTAACAGTCCAGTAGGACTTCTTTTTAACAAATGAGCATTTATAGCTGATCAAATGTTATTTTTTGGAATAAAGGTCAGGACTTCTTTGCAAAGATCTTGGGGAAAGGATTTCATAACCAAAGCAACTATCATCTATGGCCTGGTACCTTTAGTCCCTGACAGCCACATGCCAGCCTGCATAATTACCACAAGGTTAAGGCAACAATGTGTATCTGCATATGTTCACAAGTGTGTGCACGTGTGGCGGCCAAAGCTGACATCGAGGATGATCTTCTATCACTCTTCCCCCTCAATCTCTTTGAGGCAGAGTGGCTAATCAAATCCAGCGCTCGTCCCAGGTCTAGCCTGGCTGGCCAGCTTGCTCTTTCATTCACAGTCTCGGCCTTCAAGGTGGCATTTCAAGGGGGCCACGCCCACCTGGCATTTTATGTGAGATCTGCTCCTCTGGCTTGCCTGGGAAGTATTTTAACTGCTGAGCCATCTCTTCAGCCCCGGCTTTAAGTTACAAATCCTTCACTGGCGAGGACCTACTAATATTGGAGTGTGCGCATTCAAGTTAACACTCTTTTACTTATGCATAAAATAGTGAATTGTCAACAGCGGTTCATTTGCTTTTAGGATTTACCCAGGCTTAAAGGCTTACAATGAAAAAAGTGCCAGGCCAAGAATCCTAAGGAAGTCTGAAGAGCAGGTTTGGAACATAAAGCTAAGTTATCCACCCTCATAGGGCTAAACAAACAGGGTAAGTCACCAATGCTATAAATAGAAATGGTTTTGAAAAGTTTACCTTTTTATTCGAACCAGGTGGAATGGTCAAATCCCGAAGGCTGGAGAGACCACACAAAAAACAGTGTGATGGACACCACAGAACCTTCCTGAGATCCCACTTCCAGCACTCTCCCAGAAGCCCCATGGGCCAGAAAGGAGCCCACAGTGTAGCAGGGGCGGCAGGACCCAGAATCGCCCAGGTACTTACTGAATAAGAAATTTCAAGACGCATCGCTGCCTACAGAAAAGAACATTCTGCCTCTACTTAGTTTTGATTTATTAGCATTGAAGTCACGAGAATGTGTCTCACAGAACTTAAGATTCCTCTTCTCGAGCCCAGAACTCTCCCCGGGCAGCAGCTCCACATTGGCCAGGGCAGCAGTGATTCAGTGAACAACTCAGCCCCTGCAGCCTCACTGTGGTCAGCTGCGTCCCCTCGGAAGAGCTTCCCCCACGAACCATGGAATTCAATGTCTGGGCTGTTTCCAAACTCTCAACTGCTCCCCCAACTCTCTACTTTGGAGCTAGTCCTTAAATGACCCTATTTGAAAAACAGATAAAATACTAGGAGGAAAAGGGATGTATATAAAGTAGAAATGGAAGTTATTGGAAAGAAAGACTGAAGCCCATAGCTAGAGATCTTACTCATGTCTGTAACTTTTGTGAATAAAGCAAACACAGGACTTTGAGGTTTTCCTTTTTTAACTACACTCTGAGCAACATGAAATCTCCCAATCTACTTATCTATGAGACAGCTGTTAGTAACTATTTTAGTGATTTTTTTTTCAGGGCTAGAAAATGGCAATCAATTTGGGGAGACTGACACTTGACTGTGACTTTCATGCTAAATGGTCACGAATATTCAAAGAATACAGACCCCGGCACAAATCCAAGTGGACTGTTCTCCAAAGGTCCTGGAAGTAAAGAACGACAGTGAGCCAGCGGCCAGAGGTGGAGGAGGAGGCAGTGCTCCCTGGGACCACGAAGGTTTCAGGACTTGTGGACTCAACTACATCTACCCCAAGAGGGCCGGAAGTAGCGCTCTCTTCGAGCTTTAGAACAGCTACTTCAGTTGCCTTGATTCTGAAACAAATCTTCACACATATACAGTCATGTGTGTTTGAAAGTAGAGGAGGATATTTGGGGGGGGGGAAGAGACCTGGTGGAGGGTTAGGAAGGAACAAAAAGAAGGTGATGGAGGAAAGACTGGACATGTCATCGCTCTGGTACGCATGATCTAAACTTAAAACATGTGTATTTAAAAGATATAAATGCAGGGTCATGGAGATCACTCAGCAAGTAGGATACCTGCTCCCAAACCTGATGACCTGAGTTTGACCCCTGGAAAGACAGAAGGAGGGGCTGACTTCTGAAAGTTGTCCTCTGACTTTTCTACCTGAGCACACGGCATGGAAAAGAGAACCCCCCACCCCTTCCTCTCTTTTCCTTCTCTTTTTAATTTTATTTATTTATTCAATTGTGTATGTGTGTGTGTGTGTGTGTGTGTGTGTGTGTGTGTGTGTGTGTGTGTATGTGTAGAACCACGGATGAATTCGGGAACCACCATGGACACCTCCACCTCCTCCTTGTTTACTCTGCCCCGGGATTCACAGGCTCCGCCCTACCAGGACCAGAAACGCAGGCCACCCCCGCTTCTTCCCAGCGTCTATACGTGGGGTCTAGGATCCGAACTTGGGACCTTCTGCCTGCAAGGCAGAGGCTTAACCCGAGCCACCTCTCCAGCCCCTCTTCCTCCTCTTAAGTAAATAAAAAAGCATACTAGAATGGTTCAGGCTCGCAGTGTATACTAGACTGCTAGTATCCCAGGAGACGGTCTACTTTGCTACCTCTAGGCAGTTTTGAAACATAATGTGCGAATGAACACCAGGCTTTCAGAGGGCAAATGCGAACAGGGGTGAGGCCCTAGTTTTGACCCCAGCACTGAAAAGCATGGCAAGGGAGGTGGATGGTCGATGTGTGAACAGCCAGAGCTTACTGTGCGACACAGGTGAAGTGGCCCTGATGCCTGGAAACAACAGGCAGGTGGCAGGTGAGGACCTGAGGGCAGGACACTGGCTGGAGAGAACTTGGGGAGCCCTGCAGGGAAAGAAGAGAAAGAAGGGCTGCGGAGGAAGGGAATCTAGAAAGGGCCTTGGCCTGAAGCTACAGGACGGAGAGCTGTGAGCAGTCGCAGAGAAGTTGAACATGACTTGGGGCTCCTTGACCAAGTCTTCCAAGCGCCGGCTCTAGGAAGGGCCTCAAGGTGCAGGAAACCAACCCGAATTCACAAGGTGGAGACTGAGGGAAGCTCCAAGAATATTAAAATTCAGGCAGTAATTGAAAAGTCCTCAAACCAACCGTGACTAGATAAACTAAGACTCTTAAATGACACTCTTAGGAAAGACAGCTATAAAAACCCCCCATGACTGAGTGACAATAAATGCGTCTCGCCAACAGAGAACGCTAGTCTGTTGGACAGACATCAGAAGCTCACCAAAGACTCTGGCTACGAAGCCCAGTGGGAACTGTGAGGCGAACACAGTGAGAAACCAGGGTGCAGCGTAGAGGCTGGGCCCGATCTCGTGCTCCTCCAGGTGGTTGTAGAGGTCTCTGTGGTAGTCGTGGAGAAGTCGAGAGAGCTGGTACATCTGGATCTGCAAGGACACACAGAACCATGGCTTGCAACGCATGCAAACCTCCCCGGGTGGAAGAGCATCGTCTGCTTGGCCCATGATACCCCCTGGTCTCGGCCTCCAGTGGACCCAACCTGAGCTTCAGCCTGCAGCACCTGAGCCACCACGTGGGATAGGCCCAGAACGAGCATTCGAGAATGCAGCTGCTTGTGCCACTTCCTTCTGCTGCCTACTTGTACGCCTCGGCTGCGAGACCCTAAACATCTGCCTGTATAAACATCTCAAGAATCCTCTGCAAATGCACATTCTTAGAAAACCCCCACTCTGGGGAATTAAAAATGCAAAGCCTCTGCTAAGAGTAGACGAGGGAATGTGCATGACTCCAGATTCTTCTGATGTACTCCTCGAATTACTCAATAAGCAGACTGGGTATCATTTAGGTTTCAAGCATGAAAAATGTTTTCCTGGGCACATTAAAATGAGAGTTTGCTTTAAGACGAGTGTTGGTCTTATGGTGAATAAAACAACATTTCTAAGCCAAAGCTGAGTTCGGAGCCCAGGGCTTCTTCAGAAAATGCCCCGGCTTTGTCCTTGGAGCCCTGTGGCTCACACAGCACCATGAGTCAGCCTAGACCAGGGCAGCGACGTGCCTGGGCCTGAGGAAAACCTAAGCTAGAGAGGACCAGGATCCCACGCAATACTCTTTGCTCTGGACACAAACGACCCAAATGGGAAAAGATTAAAAAAAAAAAACAAACTATGTTCAGACTCACAGAAGCACAAGCTCCTCTTTTGTACCCGTCGTGGGTTTGCTGCATCTAAGTCTAATCCACTGAGGTCCAAAGACTATGAGCTATGCTAAAGGCTATAAAGCTGGGAATTCCAGTCTGCTGACAGAGACCCTCACAATGAACAGGGGATGGCTCCCTGCTGCGAGATTCATGCTCACTGGTTCACATTCACAGGTCGAGGCAAACGGACTTTTAATAGCATAATTTGATATACTTGAACAAATTCCTTTGCTGTAACGACACTTCCTGAAGCCCTAAAGTAACAAAAAACACTGTTGGGAAATAGACGTGTAAATGCATGCACGCTCCAACATTCTAGGCAAGCCAAGGAATATTCCTGAATCAGGACCCAGAGCTCTTGCTCCGTCTCTAAAAAGCAGCAGGGGGGTTCAACTGCCATGCATGGTTTTCTTCCCCAAGATCTTGGACCCCAAGATCTTAACATTCAGTAAGCACTCAGCTTCCTGGGAGTCTGTGGCACAAGGGATAGGCCCAGAATGAGAATGTGTCACCAACAACACATTTTTTTTTTAAAGAGAGAGAAAATGTGCATGCACGTAGAGGTCAGGGGATAACTTGAAGAAATTGGTTCTCTCTTTCTACCATATGGACTTCTGGGATTGAGCTCAGCTTGGCAGGTTTACATACAGACACTTTTACCCACTGAATCACCCACTAATTCCACAAGACCATGATACTGTGAGATGGATCTTGCTGTGTAGCTCAGACTAAACTCACAATGTAGGCCAGGCTGGCCTTAAACTTTCGATCCTCCTGCCTTAGTCTCCTGAGACCTGGGATTACAGGCATGCAGCACCAGTCCACCTTGACTTTCTTCTGATATACTTGTTCCTCCATCAAATATTCACTGGGTGCCTATTCTAGTACTATTGCAGAAAGTAGAACTTTCCAGTTAGTAAAACCCTCTCTTCGCAAAAAGCTTATACATTAATAAAAGCCACGGTGCATGGGTAGGTGAATTACCAAATAAAAGGGGTAATTTCTGACAGGAACTATGCTCAAGACAGGAGACAAGCTAACACACAGCAGGGTGTTTGACGGGATGGAAGAGGAAGTGAGGGGACACAGGGCTTCTGGGCAGATGTGACTGCAGCTGAGCCTTGGAAGTCGAGTGGGTGAGCAGTGAGCCCCTGGCAGAGGAAGAAGCAGGTGCCCAGGCTGTGAGGCCCCAGTTAGTTGCCGGGTGGCTAGTGGGGGGGATAAGATCCAAGACTCCGGAGTCAGATAGCCCTGGATCTAAATGCCAGCCCCGCCCCGGCTCGCTGTATGCCCCCGGCTCGCTGTATGCCCCCGGCTCGCTGTATGCCCCCGGCTCGCTGTATGCCCCTGGTCTAAATTCGTAATTACTGTGAGACTCATTTTCCTATCTGCAGTTACAGGCGCTGTCCTGTGGGCCATCACGGGTGAAGCACACAGGAAACCATGGAACAATGCCCCACGTGCAAGAACAATGCCCCACGTGCAAGGAGTCGGCGCGGCCACAGCGACCACGCTGGAAAAGCACCTGGCTCCGCCCGAGAGCCCCGGTGTAGACTCTTGTCACTTGTTATCAATAGCATAATAAGAATCACTCAATACCTGCAAAATAATCATGTCTGGCCGATACTGTTTCCGCAGTCCCATGTCAAACATCAGAAACTTGAGCATTTTAAACGCCTCTTCCTCGCTCATGTGAAGAAGCAGAATGCCCGCCACGAAGCTGAGACCTTGGCAGTACCCTACTTCCTGGTCTAGGAGCGAGTAGGCCTTCAGAATGTTGTACAGTGACAGCTGTCCTGCCCCGAGCTGAGCAGAGAAGTACGGGTGTGTCGGGAAGGTTCGCCCTGGGAAGAAAAGAGAGATCAGTTTAACAAGAAAGCTCAGTGGACCGGAAATGCAGTGTGCTTCAGGCTGGGACAGACCCTTGAGACCCTGGATCACACGGCAATCGCCAGCATCACCTCTGCTCTGTAAGTGGATCGACAATGTCTGCAACGAAGAACCAAGCATCTGATTTGGTGGCAGTTTAGGTGAAAGAAATTCAAACTACCTTTTATTTTGGCAAATATCCGGGCTTCGATCTAAATCAAAAAGAAAATTACTGGTCCTCTGAACAGAACCTCTTAAAGTGTGACAGCTGTGCTTCCCTGACTGTTACCCTACCCCATGTCATCGCATGCAGCTGAAAGGGCTGGCCCTGGAAGGACCCTCCCACCAGCTTTTCCAGACTGTACAGATGTGGCTTTCGGCACGATGCAAAACAGGGACCATGTGGAAGGGATGAAAATACTCTCCGAGGTCTAAACGGTGACTCAGTGGGTAAAGGTGCTTGTTGAGGAGCCTGAGCACCTGGCTTCCATCCCGGGGCCCACGCAACAGCGCCACCTCCTGCAGGCTGAACCCTGGTCTCCCCCACCTCCTGCAGGTCACCCCTGGTCTCCCCCACCTCCTGCAGGCCACCCCTGGTCTCCTCCACCTCCTGCAGGTCACCCCTGGTCTCCCCCACCTCCTGCAGGTCACCCCTGGTCTCCTCCACCTCCTGCAGGTCACCTCTGGTCTCCGCCATCTCCCACTTCTTCTGACTCCACGTGTACACCCCAGCACACCCACGTCTCCACCCACACCCAAGAATAAATGAATAAATGTAAAAATTTCAAAAAGTTCTCAGAATGATTACTTACACAACAAGTTGGTATCAATATAAAAAGTCTTTGTGTCTTATTTTATCTAAGAGGCTTTTATGGGCGATGCCTGTCAAGTCCTCCTGAGCCTCTTTGGAAGTGATAAAAGAGGTTTAATATGCTCTTGAGTGTGGGGCACATGGAGGCTCGAAGACGACATCGGGAATCATCCTGGCTTGCCTTTCCACTTTAGTGCTTTGTTCTGGGGTTCCCAAGCCCCACAGTCCAGGCCAGCACTACTGCTACATCCACCTGGCTTTTTTTGCTGTTTGAATATTCTGGGATGGCTATTTTAATTAAATTATTAAAAGTAATTTAATAACATTAATGGTTGTCATAGTTAGGCACAGCTCTCAACTTGACAGTGAGGGTTTGAGCTCTGGGCATTTGTGAGAATCAATGGTTGAGTTAGGCCCTGAGAAGATCTGCAGGAGAATGTCTGGCTGATGGGAAGGACCCAGCCCATGGTGGGTGGGATTAGGCCCTGGAATAAAATACAGACAGCTGGTTGAGAGAGTTGGCATCCTTGTGTACACCTGGCCCGACGTGCTGGTCTAGCAAGTAAGGATCGTCCCTCTCTCAGCCATTATGTAGAGATGGTGTGGCCAGTTCCCTCGGTCCTGGTGTTGGCGTGAGCTCTCCATCAATCTGGACTGAGAACTGGAACCAGTAATCGTAAGAGAAAATAAACAGGTGGGCTCGTGCTTGTGTACTTCAGGTAGCAAGTGCACAGAGCTGTGATACAAGTTATGAAGGAACCTAGGTTGCCTAACAGCTACATTAAAAAGATGAGAGTGGAAACAATTTGAATGAGATGCTTTGTGAAATCAAACAAATACAATAGCATTATCTCAATATGTAATCAATATAAAAATTTAGCCATTTTGCCTTTTTAAAAAGTCTTTGAAATCCTATGTACTTATACTTATAAAAAAATTACTGAGTATGTGTAGATGATGTGTGTGTATGCACATGTGCTGTGATGCACACGTGGAGGTAAGGAGACGACCGTAAGGAATCAGTTCTTTCCTCTAATCTCACTATGGGTTCTAGAGATTGAACTCGTCAGACTTGCACCTTCCCAGCTCCCTCCTCCCCCTCTCGCTCTCCATATTTCAAGAGCTCAGCAGCCATTTGCAACTTTCCTCAGCATGTGCAGCCCCAGGGCAGATTCACTTCTTTGAACCTGGCTTCTCACCTCACAGTGAGTTCACACCAGATACCTGGGGAGTCAGGGGTCTGGGGTCTTCAGTTCCCGATTGTGGCTGGGAAAAGACCTTCTTCCTACCTCACTACACCGCAGCTCATGCTGCGGGGCTTCCCTGCAGGCTGCCGGCTGCTGCGGTCAGCGCATGCTGTGCGCTTCCTTCTATCGCTGGCTCCTGTCTGCCGCCCCGTGTTTTTCTGTTGCAGCCAGAGGATGCTGGGAGCCATGACGCCCAGCTTTCCCTTTTACCTACAGGGATGCACACGGTTGTCCTTTCGCATCATATAACAGAACCGCAGCAGGCTGAGGCTGACACACTGACTCTACCAATTCAAATGTTACGAGAGGCCATTTTAAAGCTGAAAAAGAATTCCAGTCTTGATATTTCTATGGAAAACAGTCATTTTTCATAGTAGTTTTTGAAAGATTTAGTGTGTGCACGTGCAAGAATGCAGACACAAAAGGGCCAAATGAGCAAGTCGTGGTTCAAGGACAACTATTTCCTCATGTTTCATGAATTCTAAGAAAAGCACGAAGTAAATTCCTTCTTGACAGTTTTTCTTCTTCAGAAACAGCAGGCGATGAGGCCTTTGCTGGAGTATGGTAAGTGAAAGGAAGACAGAGTCGCCGAGGTGGCTCCCTGGCTGGGTGCTCGGCCCAGATGATTGCTTTCCGTGGATGCAGCAGGCCTGAGCCATCTTCTCAGGGAGGGCGATACTTTGAAGACTCTCAGAATGTCCTTCTCGGGCCCGACATGGCAACCTGCACGCGTCAGCACAGCACTGGAAGGCTGAGGTGGGAGGACGCCACGCTTCAGAGCAGCTGGCTACACAGTGAGACCTGAAGAGTCTACACACGGGCCATCGCCTTATCCAACACCACTGAGTGACACCACTTACTGCTCTGGGGAGATAAAGCACATCTCCTGCTCTTGTCCTGACTTAATGGGGTTCCCACGTCTCTGAACTGTACTTTCTTCCTCCTTCCAGGAAACCACACAGCACGGGCAGCAGGTGATCCGGGGTGGGATGCCCGGAGGAAGCAGATCATGGAAGCTCGACGCCCTCAGAGCTTCGGCTGGCTGGCTAGTGCTGTCAGAGCCTCCAGCCAGAGGCAGCAAGCTTGGCCAGCCATGCTGTCCTTTAGAATGGAGAGTCACAGAGCTGACATTGTCAGCTGGGTGAATGGCTGCTGCTGGGGCGAAGGTCGAGGATGGTCGGCCTCTGAGCCAAGGCCACACAAGCAAGTGGTCAGGTGGCACCCGAGAGCCATGACAGCAGTCACTCCTGGCTGGTGGCTGGGCCCACCGTGAAGGGTGGAAAACAGCCTGTGGGGATAGTAGCCACAGAAGACAGGAGCGGTGGGACACAAAGAACAAGATGACCTCAGTGCCCAGGAAGCCTGTCCCCCGGGACCTCGTGGACCTCCGAGTCACATCTACAGCACTCAGCATGTGCTCCATCTTACACAGGGCTGTGTGGGTATGAATTAAGTCAAGTTTGAGAAAAGATTTCACTAACTAGAAAACATGACCAGACTCTAACTGTAAGGTCTGCTATTTTTACCCTTGGAAGGAACAAATCTTACAAAAAGCTGTTTAGAAGAAGAGTTTCATGAGAAAAGCAAGACAGGAAAACAAACACCCACGAAAAGCCAAAATACTTGCAATCAAGAAGCTTGTTCTGGCCGGCTAGGGAACTGGAAATCAACAACTTCACGTCACCCTGTATAGACACCTTCACAGGGCCCCGGGTCAGCGTGCAGGCAGAATGCTAAAAGAGGACTGAGCACAGCCGTCAGGGAGGGGAGGGCCTAGCGCAAGGACCTGGGTCACCCAGAAGCTTCGTGGTGCAAGTGGGCAAGGTGCTGTGCTGAGAGGGTCTCTGGATGAGCCCGGGAGCCTGGTGGAGGTGACGCAGGGCATGAACATTGCACAGAGGTGCTTTGGAGACGGTGTCTGGAGGGCATCCAAAATGGAGGCCAGGTCAGCAGTGGGTCGGAGATGAGGGTCGGGTCAGTGTGGTGTTCATGGCAGGGTGCAGCTGGCCTTGGGTCTCCAGGGGAGGGTGGGGCTGGACAGGGGCAGAAAGGATGTGAATCGGGGGCTGTTTTCTGGGGCAAAGGTTGCTGAGCTGGGGCTCAGACAAACAGGGCTCTCCAGGGAGCTGGCTGCCTGGCGGGGGCTATGGGGCCAGTCAGCGGTTTCTTTCCTCTGTACAACAACAGCGATTGCACGAGCTGCCTGAGGCAGACAGCTGACTGCACTGGGGGAGATGCCAGAGAGGAAAATGCAGTTGGAGACGGGGATCCTGTGTCCCCTTGGCCTCACCTGCAGAGTCAAGGCAAGGAGAGGTTGGAGCGCACCCCTTTTTCAAGCTCCTACCCCTGGTTCATTTTCACTTCACATGATTGAGCTGTTACTCGTCACGTGAACAAGCATGGCTTGTGAGGCAGTGGGCCAGATGTGCTCGAGCCTGAGATCTGCCATTTGCATCAGCATCACGCTTCCCCAGCCCAGCCTCTTCCGGGTGTGGGCGACTTAGGGGACCATGGGGTCTTGGTGTCACAGAGACACAGCAGATTTAGGCCCTGGCACGATTATCATTACTGCTGTTTTCGATGAACGATAATACTTTACCTTGAGTTGAATGTGATGCCTATGTGACTCGACTAACTGCCTCAGTTTCTCGTTTCTTGGACTACAGCTGCGTCTCCGGCAAGCTGTGAAAGGCGCAGGCGAGGGCAGTGCCGTACTTAGCCCGGGAGGAAAGTGCTGAGTGTACTGTGTCAGGCGTGACCCTGGGGCTGAGAGCACGCAGGAGAAACAGCCCAAGCACAGCCGGAGGGGGCTGCGGCCTACAGGGCAGACCTGGGTTCTGAGAGCAACGCCACTCGGCAGCAACTGGCCTTAACATCCTGAACAAGTTAGGTAACCTATGCACGTGCTAATTTCCTCAGCAATGTTTACACCACAGTGTTGGAAGGACTGATGAGGGGAGATTAAATGACCTCACAGGACACTCAGCCCAAGGTAAAGTATTAGCATTAAATCATAATAGCAGCAGTGATGGCTGATGTGATAGCATCTTGGGGACAAAGTGCGGGGAAGGAAGGAGGGTCTTGGCAGAGGCACCTACCCAGCCCAGATGTGGAGAAGAGGCTACAGTTGTGGACACTGTCTGAAGTTGGCATTTAGGGTGAACTCTACGCAGAAACCTGAAGGGTTGTGAATTGTGAGGTCTCTCCAGCTGACCCTGCAGGCACCCACAGAGCCAGGTCACAGCAGAGCTCCGGGCCCTGACCAAGGGTCCAAGGAGTCGGCGGTCACGTGCTCCACTCGAGCTGCCACTGTGAAGCTGGCTCCACACAAACATGCCTAGGGAGAGGCCACCTCAATTGTGCTCAGCAGTTACACTGTGGAAAGATGCTCAATGCACGGCTTGCACGGCAGTGCCCACTTTCTAACATGCAATATGCACACGTGCAGCTCTCTGCAACTCTCCTGATTGATGCTGCTGGTGAGCACTGAAGACCAGAGGTGCTACAGGGACCCCAGGCCAGTGTGCCTCCCAGGCTGTGCCCTCAGCTGAGCGGCCACCATCCCAAGGAATCAGTGAACTGCACCACCGTTACGACGCAATGAATAGCAGCCCCTACACCAAGCAGAATAAGCCAACGGCCCAGTGACGGGAGCCTGCGACACTCCAGGAGGGCGCCGGTCATGACAGTCAGGCTTTTTAAATGAAAAGTCCCAGGAGTGAATTTTGGTCACTAACACTAAAGGCAGATCACTAAGAAACCTGTGGTCTTTCCAGATCCCTGCAGGGTCTCCGGCCTGTGGGCGGACTCACCAAGGTCAATGAGAATGGCGTGCTGCTGCGAGGTCAGCTGCTTCAGGAGCTCCTTGTAGGGTACATCCTTGGGCTGCTGTTTACTGGGAAACGGGTGTTGCAGGTGGAACTGCTCGGCTAGGAACTTCCAGACCTCACCCCGGTGATGACGCGGTACACCTTTAACAGAGGGAAGGAGGAAAATGCTGAAGCGGGCATAATGCACAGAATGCAGCTTGCTGGCGAGACAACCGGCTCTGGTTATCAGGAATGCTGTTGACCTTATATGGAGACCAGGTCTCTCACTGGCCAGGCACTTGCCAAGTGGGCCAGGCTGGGTGGTCAGTGAGGGCTACTTGTCTCCATCTCCCCAGCCCTTTACTGAAGAACTATCTCCCCTGTTCCCAGTCATGCAAATTCTTGTTCCACCATGAATGAATGCACAGGAACTAAACATTTCTGTTGTTTCCTTCCTCCCCACTTCCCACTCTCCGCTCACTTCCCTTGGCCTTGGGCCTCTTTTAACAGCTATATGGTAGTCTGTCTAGGCTAGACACTGGGGGGGGGCAAACAGATGAAGATTCCATGGGCCCCTCCCTGGTGTCCAGTAACAACACTGTAGGGAGGAAGATGAGGGATGAAAATCACAGAGCAAACTAGCCTCGGGGAAATCAGAGTGAGGCCAGGCAAAGCAGCGTTCATGCGCTCGTTTCTGAGCGACTCAGTTTTCACAGGTTTCTTCATGCAAGCCGAGCCTTACAGTGAAGGAGAGGGAGAACAAACCAGAGAAGGCACCATGATTGACTGAGTGCATCTTGGCCAGTTGTACTTTGGACATCAGTTGTATAAAAAAAAAAAAAAAAAAAAAAAAAAAGACAGGCATGTAAAAGAGAAATGTATGGCCCAGTTAAGTGACCATAACTCATACCTTCTCTTAAATGTTTACCTCAGCATTATCTGAGCAATGAATGAGTGGTAGCCCCCAAAGGAAACACCTTGTTCTGACCCCCGGAAGCTGTAAGCATGTATGATCTTGTGTTTGCCCACACAGTGAACACGTAAGCTTGCGAGATCATCCTGGATTCTACCTTGGAGCCTGTACCCTGTGACCATTATCCTTATAACAGCATCTAGAGGAGGAGATGGGTAGAGGAGGGAGACCACTGAGGCAGAGTGTGACCACTGAGGTGGAAGGACAGCCTTGCACCAAGGAGTGTGACAGTCAGAAGCTGGAAGACACCCAAATACAGGCCCGCACACACCTTGATTTTGGACTTTGGAACTGAGAGAGAAACTTGCCATTTGAGCTGCCAATCCCACACTTATGTGTCACGACACATGACAGCAGCAGCAGGAAACTAACCATCTCATAGCCCTTCTCTAACATTGCTGCTTCTCTTCTTCCTGGCAACCCCATCGGAGCTAAATCTTAGAAACACACACACACACACACACACACACACACTCCCTCCCTCCCTCCCTGGCGCTTCAAAAGCAGTCATGAGCCAGCAAACAGCTGCCATGAAAAGTGATTTATAGTGGGACTTTTTCACCAAATGTTTTCTCGCAAGCAGGAAATTTTCCCCATTATGAGATGTACAATTTCCTCATTTCTGAATCACTCCCGTATCTTACTGGGACTGTGTTTTAGAGGAAGAGAACACTGGCTGTGTCGTTGGGGAGTACCCACGCTCTCATGTTCAGGGAGAGCTTCGAGTGTGATCTAAGCAAAGGGTCATGTGGTCAGATCCAATGTTTTTGCTCATTCAGAATGTCCTGGAACACCCTCGCCCAGACTCAGTTTGCTTCCCTACCAGGAGGAAACCTGGCAGGGAAACCTACAAGCAGAGAATTCTGGGTAGGCAAGAGACTGTTTACCCAGCTCCTGTGCGAATAACTTATTTTTACTGACTTGAAAAGTAATATGTTGCTTAAGGTTCAAAGGGGGAGGAACCTGCCCTTACAGCCACAGAGTGAGGAGGGCCATGACTGACAACGACTAACCCTCAAGCACTTAATATCCATGCTGTCGCAACTCAGTGAAAGGTTTTGTAAAATCCCTAAAGGACTACAGTGGGAAAACGGCTTTGCCCATTAACTCTTTACAAATGACGGAAGACATGATGACCTTAGCATGCGACATATTCGCAACCCTAGTTCCAAACACCTGCTCATTGTGCTTCTCTGGCCAGAGCTCAGTAGAGCTTAAAGTGATTATACGCATACGGCTCCCTCTCACCAGCAAACACTGACATATATTTTCAGAGAAATCATTGTTTTATTTGAACATGTAAATTCATCTAAATTAATCTCTAAAATGATGCTCTCAAAATGTGAAGGATCAGTTTTTCTTGTTTTAAAAAACTTCCAATCTACTACAGGTTGATGTTTTTATAATACATAGTAAAAATAAATCAGAGGAAAATGAAATGAGAGACTGATGAGGGATTGGGAGAAGTTGCAGGGGAAAAGAGGAACAGTTGAAAAACCAGTAAAATGACGAATGACATGTGTGAAAATGTCTACTGAAATCCACTATTTTCTAAGCTAATGTAAAAATAACAAAGGTATTAAAAGCAAAACGAGAAAATAGTAAGTTTTAAGTCCCTACTTTCTGAGGATCACGGTGTCCCAGTGCGGGGACATATGCAACCTGGAGTCTTGAACCCACCTCTTTGTGGACTGGGGGGCTCTGCCACACAGAACTAGTCCACGCTCCCCGGTCTCCCGGGCCGTGTCAGAGAGCAGATAGCAGCTGTGCTCCTAGGTCTCCCTGTGACCTCTGTGGACACCCACATTTCACATATGGAAACCAGGGCTTGAATCTTTGTCCAGCATCACACTGCGAGACCCACCAACTCAGAAGCATCTGCGTAGACCCTACGCTGCCTCCCCAGGGGACCTAGCAGGAAGTCACGGATTCGCTCTCAGCATCCTAGCTAAGCCTCCACATCGCTCATGCAGTAGGCCGCTACGCTGCTGCCGGGCTCTCTGGCGATTCCACCCATGCACCATGGAGCATGATGGAACCATAAGACAGCTGGAAATAGAGTAGGTGAGGACGACAGGAGAGATGGCCCCTAAAGCTAGCCTGCAACTATGCCACCCTTCTCGGTGGGCACGGCTGGCCGCACAGTCCCTGATAATGCTCACCTTGCCCAACAGCCGAGTGCATTTTTTCCATGTCAAACTTAATTTTTGATCTTCCTGGAGTGCTCAGCATCTTTTCCCACACTGTCGTGACTTCTTTGAGACAAGGCGTGATTTCTTCATAATCGAGCTTCAGGCGCTTGTTCAGCAAATCATTCTCAGAGGCTGGAAGAGAGCAGGCGAGGGTTGTGAGCCACTGGTCTCCAGGCAGCAGGTGCAGCCAGTCATCTGTGGCCATCACGCCCAATGCACCAGGCCTGCTCAGGAGGCGTATGGGAGAAAAGTGGAGAACTTAGAAAGATGCCTGATTTCTTTGAACCATTAGTCCTACCTAATGTAGCCTCTTGGCCCTTCTGCTAACAGTTCTTTCCATCCATGGCTATCCTTCGAACGTCATGCCTTTTCACATCTAAACTAGGAGAGACACTACACTCTAAGTTCTTCTCTATTTCGAACCAAGCCTCAATTAGGTACGCCAACCTCTGCTCAGGCTTCCTGAGCCTAAGCAGAGTAATTCTACCCTCGTCATACAAGAGCTCTTCACACCAGTCAACAGACAGCTACGGTGTCCCATCGAGACAAGCCTAAGTTGCTTTGAGACTCAGACGTAGAGCTGGGAAGATGGCTCAGGACCTGAGTTCAGACCCAGATCACATGTAAAAATGCCAGATGGATATGGTAACAGCCTGCAATATGGCCCTGGAAGGTAGAGTCCAGAAAACCTCAGAACAAAGCAATAAGGAGGCAGAGCAATCCAAGTGTCCCACTCCCCCCCAAAAAAGAGACCAAAATTACCAAACTAGAGGGAACGCTCTAAAGGACAATTTGGCATTTGGCCATTTAAATGGACTTCCCAGTGCAGCCCCAACTTCATGCACACAGAGCTGAGGCAGTTTCTCCAGGCCGATTTACTCAGCCAGGGTGACCGGTGTGGACGCCCTCTAGGCCTCCACGTGGACGCTCTCTAGGCCTCCACGTGGACGCTCTCTAGGCCTCCATGGCCTTGCCTACCATCAGTTCTCCTTTCCTCTGTTTGGAATAAGTCTTTCTGCCTTGTTAAACAGTTCCCTGAACCTCTAGAATTCAGGCTTTAAAATGTCAACCTTGGATTTGTTCTTCTTTCTTTCTTTTTTCCAGCTATGAGAAAGTGCAATAAATGTCACTAGAGCTAAGTTCACCCACTGGCCAATCAAATTAAGTTCAAGATCAGCCTCGCTAGGCCTTGCTCTCCTGTCAGCTGCCGCCAGCCTCTGCAAGCTGTGTATCAAAGAGTAATAAATGACCCCTCATTCTTGTAAAGATTTTTAGGAAAATTATAACATTTAATTTTTTTTAATAACAAGCACTATATAACTTAAGGCCATGCACACGCCCACCTTCCCCAACATAGGCCCATAAACAACAGCAGGAACTCATACCACGAACCTGCACACAGCAGACGAACTGGCCAGAAGATGCGGCCAGAGGCTTAATCCATTGATTTGGCTGGTGGCCTAAGCAATATCCTCCACTTCAGGATCCTGACAACATCAGGGGTCTTGAAATGCTGCCACAGCCAAAGCAGATGTGGCCATTTCCTATTGTTACAAACCTGCATCAAACATTGAGGCTCTAAGCAAAAGCTTTAGCTACAGAACAAAGCCCATACAATCGCCTTTGTGGACACAGGGAGCAAGGCAGGAATGCAGTCACATGTGACTCTGCAAGAGTTCTTACATGTTCAAGACCCTATGGCGCGAACACACGACAACTGTGTGACTACTGCTCAGGCCTCAAGCATACACCAGCACAGGCATGTAGCCAGCCGCCGCTGCTGCTCTGCCCCCATCCGCTAACAGCAGCTTCCACCTGAAAACTCTCCTGTCAGCTGCCGCCAGCCTCTGCACGCTGTGTATCAAAGAGTAATAAATGACCCCTCATTCTTGTAAAGATTTTTAGGAAAATTATAACATTTAATTTTTTTTTTAACAACAACCACTATATAACTTAAGGAAAAAGGTTTTAAGTGTACAATATTCAGGTGCATTAATTACTGACAAGCAGTGATATGTCCAACCCACAGCTGGGAGTATCACACACCAGTTTTCATTTTAAAAAGGGATAAAGGGACCTTACAGAGAGAGGAAATACATTTCCGACCCAACACTACTACAAATTATCTGTGTGACTGGAGAAAATCACAGGTGTCTATGGAGGAGGGAGATTCAGATCATGTGGTCTGATGCTTTCCAGGATGTGATGCTTCTGAAATAATAATAGTTGATCCTTATAGCCAAAAGCAGGAGACAGGCTGAAAGACCTCGTGCATACTCCTCTACTTTACTCCCCAAAGAGCAGGCCAGACAGCTTGAACCCTGATCAACCACCTGTTAAGAGCCTCTCACTGAGAAACTTAATCTTCTTGAAAAGAAAAAAATTACACACGCACACACAGGATGAGTCTCTAGTTCACAGTTCTGTTTCTTGTCAAATCTTGCTTACTGTTTTTAAGCAACTGGGTTGTTCTTAACTATTTTTCCAGCAATATAGACTTGGCACAAACTAATAAAACAGACTAATGCTTCTTTTATAATGTTTATCACCTTGATGGTTATTTGACCACAGATAAACATGTGCCGAGCTGTTCAGAACTAAGAGAAATGAATTCAAACAGCAGAAATGAAAGCCCAGAAGAATGAACATCCAGAACGCCTGGTAAAATGAGGAAGCCGCCAGTGAACGTGCCTCAGTCACGCGGTGGGCAGAGCCAGGAGATAGACCTGCTCTGCGCTAGAGGCGGACTGACCCCTTCACCATGCTGACATTCCCAAGAAGCCAGCACCATTCCCTTCCACGACTACATCCTCCTGTCATTCGTATGGCTAGAGCCGTGAGCATCACAGCCTATGTGACAAGCATGACTGCCCTTCTGCTGCTCAACAGAAATCTCCACACACAGTTGCTGCCTGGCCGATGCCACGCTTGGTGCTGCCTAACACGTGCCTGTAGATGCCCTGCTTCAGAAACTCGCCTGCCGTACACTGCCCTTCCTCACTGCACAGCACCGAACAAGACAACCTCTCGCCCTCTCAGCTTCTGCACCGTGACTGGAGTGTTGGTGCATTCTAAGCAACTATTCCAACTACTATTAACTGTGGTCGTGGTCAAGGCTTAATTCATACTTCTCTTATTTCTGGTCAAAAATAATCCATCTACCTTGACTTGCATTTCACCAGTCTGCACCCACCTCAATAGCAGAAGCCACGTTCCTGGCACGCGCTGCGGTGGTCGACTCACCAATACCTGGTGGTGGTCCGGGGACATTTACCTACTCACTGTGATGCTAGCCATGAGGACCCACAGGATCTCAGGGGACAAGTTTTGGAAGTGTATTTATCAGTGTCTGAGTGACTTTCAGCTCTTTTGAGAGGCATCAGGGTCATTATTAAAAGACAAAAACTTGTGATCACCGGTCCAGGAAATATATCCTGACTCCAAAACTGCTTTGGCAAAGGCAGCATGACCCGTCCTGCTTTAATTGCCCTTGAGACAGGCGCGCTCAGACCTGCCATTCAGAACCAGCAGGACGTCAAACATGCCCCTCCACTCAGCTGCGTCAGCTTCTCTGAAGATGGTACAGTTGACTGAAGTCTGGGAACGGGACAGAAGATGAATAAAACCTGAGCCTTTTAATAAAAGTCCCTGTCGTATTTTGATAATGCTGATGTCAGTTTAGGTGAGCACAGCTGAAGTACCTCCCCCCCCACCCCAGGAACTCACTCAAAAGCCACAGAGAACAGGGTTATGGAAGTAAACACTTACAAAGGATTGGCTTATAACACCCAGGCAGAAACTGTGGCTGAAGATAAAATAGGAAGTGGGAGGGGGGGTCACAGGGTTAGGGCTTAAATGGCAGTTTGTATGCCTGAAGTTCTAAATGTGGTGTTAATAATGACCACACAGGAGTAACAATACAGTTGGCCAGACTGTTCAGAAGCATATACTGTTGACATGTCTCTGGAACATTAAGGGAACATGAGCGCTGCGTGCACACTGGGTCCTCCTGGCTGCTGTCAAGACTGTGTTATTGCAGCTGATCCCTTCAGATTGAGATCAGCTAGATGGGTCCCATCCGATTACAAAATGCCAAGCCAACCTTGAAGCTTCTGATTCTCCTTCTCCATTCTGAGCAGCAGGATTTGTTGCAAAATGGCCTTTCTCCATAGCTCTCGGAGTTCACGTGACGTTCTTCTCTTTTCCTCCTGTGCAGGGCCGAACGGACCATCTTCACACACTGGTTCTAAAGGAGACCGTGGGGGGAGCTCTCCCAGCTCAGAGAAATCTGGAGAGGAAAAAGATTCCAGAATGGTCACTTCTCAACCACAAAATGTTACTTTCAAATTCTGCACTAAGTCAACAAATTCTATATTAAGCCAGTAAATTCTGCTAATTTAGGTAAGACGCGACATTGCCAAATTTAAATTTTACAATTTAAGATTCACTGGGATGAATTATGTCTGAGCCACAGATATGAAATAAATGGTACATCCAAGTGTAAATCAAACCTGAAGTAGCTGAGGAAATGTTTAGAGACATCTTATAGTGTATAATTTTATATTCTGGCCTTATTTGATACCTACATTAGTGAGAATAACAATCATATAGTGGTTCTTAAGTTTATATAATCATTTATTTAATATAACCACTCTATAAACAAGCATTTTATTTATTCAGCTATATATGTGCCATATATAATATATATACTATAGATTATATATTACTATGTATTATACACATTATGCTTTATATTTTATACACACACACCACAAAAGTGCAGGTTCTTCAGTAACTTGCTCAGTGTAACAGCCAGCAATGGCTTCCCTAAGCTTCTTTTCCTCATTCTGTTACATGATTAGATGTTCTGAAAGAAGATGAAGATGTACTCAAAAGACAACATTAATAGCAACTGTTAATGAGTCCTGTCAATTGCTCGGCACCATGCCAGGCGTTTATAGGTAGTCCGGCTTATCATGACGCCTCTAGAAGGCACGCAGTCACCTGGAAAAGCAGCTGAGGCTCAGAAAGGCCAAGCACATGAACCGGGACACATCAAATCCACCTGTCCCTTAACTCAGAAACCCACCTGTTTCCCACTAGACACTGCTTCAGTTTCAGCACTTTTTAAATTTCTGTGGATTGGTTTAAATCTTTTTACATTTCATGGCTTTGTGCCTTTCGTCCCCCAGTGCTGGTAGACACTGTTGTACAGCTCTCCAATACCTTACGGACAAGCACAGAGAACTACGCACCCACTTGCTAAGGGACCTATACAACTGGGACCACCGTGTGACATACCTAACAAATGAAAACATGGCCTTAATGCAGGCAGTGAAAAACGTTCACAGGCAGCTCAATCCTCATAGCCAAACAAAACAATGTCTTACACACAGCTCCAACATGACTCCATTTCCTAAGAGTCATCAGCTGACTGCTCACTGGCTCTTCTGAAGTTGGGCTGGGTTCCTGCTATCCAATCCATGAGCTCAAACACAATGCTTAATCTCATAAAGCACCTTGCCCATCCTATCTCCTCTTAATAGCACTGAAATATAAGAAGCATGAAGTAAGAAAGCTTTACAATTTCTGGAAGTGTTTAAGTGCACAGATCTACATTACAGAGACCCCATAGATGCTTAGCTGGCTATAGTCCCATTAAACAAATGAGCCAATTAAAATTCTACTTCCTGGGGAATAAGAAATATCTATTCATGCATGTTACACGAGGGAGGATGCTCATGTGTAAACAACTGGATTAAAAACAGAGAAGTCAAAATCGTCTATACAATATCACTCTGATTTGGATACAATTTGAGTGCCAAGATCTACATGGAAGAGTTAAGCTCCAGGGTGACAGGATTAAAGGTTCACAGCACCTTTAAGAGGCGGGGCCTGGCGCAAGGTCTTGAATCACTGGGGGTATGACCTCGAAAAGATGATTGCAGAACTCCAGTGCCACTTTCTCTATGGTTGCCTCCACCCCCCCAAACTGTTTTTTAGCTCAAGATGTGCCAATTCATTACAATATAGGCTCTTGCCAATACGAATGGGTGCCCTCGCCAGCCGTCCAATCCAAAGGGGTCACCGAATCTTGGAATCGGACCTCCTCAACTGTAAGCTACACAAACTTATTTCACTTTATTAAATTAGCTATTCCAGGTCTTCACTGTAACAGTAAGAAGCGAATGCAAGTATCCGCTCAACTTAAGACATACCAAAAGCAGCGACATGACTTATTGACAGCCTGGGCAGTTCTGAAGCTGATCTGCCTGACTGCTGACCACAATTCGCCGATTACTGATCCGTGGCCTTCAGTGAGCTATTTCACTTCGCTATGCCTCGGTTGCCAACTTGCATTGAGATCAGTTAATACAGCACAGTGGTACTGAAGAGGTGGAGTTAACACATACGGTAGGGAGCACAGAGGCCAGGGCCCACCACACATCAAGAATACAGTAACCAACACTAACTACGCACTCGTTGAGGACATAAATACGTGGGAACTTTACCCACCCCAGCATAAGCCCTAAGGCTTTTATAAAACCCTAATCCAGGAGGGTTTGCACCTCACCCAGCACAGCTCCTGATGCAGTGGGTGCTGGGATGTGAAGATTAGAAGAAAATGTAACTGAAGCTGGACTTTGATACATGCGGTTATTCATGGATTCTCTAAATTGGTAACATTTTTCCCTTTTTTTCTTTTTTTTTTTTTTTGAGAGCTAGTACTGCGCTCCCTATAAAGTGGAAGATGGCCTTGAACCTCCGCACCCACTTGCCTCCATCTCCCAAGGGTTGGGATTATAGGCACACCATTATTTCTACTTTAAAAGTGTGTGTGTGTCAGGAGGCACTATGTAGAGGATGTCTTTGGGAATCATCTTGAATTGTTCCACTTCCTTTTTGGTTCACTCTGGGATTTCCTAGGCTCCCCCTTCCAGAGCCAGAAATGCAGGCTGTAACCATTTCCACCTGGTGGGTTTTTTGGTTTGTTTTTTTTTTTTCTTTAAATGTGGGTTCTGGGATTTGAACTCAGGTCCTTCTGCTTGTGAAGCAGAGTATTAACCCCTGAACAATGTCTCCAGCCCCTAATAATTTTTTAAGGAGCAATAATGCAAAACTATTCTGATCCAAGATGGAAAATGTTCTGCAAAACACTTGGAAAACAAACAAACTCCCATCCAAATGCATGCATACACATGAGAGAGAAGAGAGAGAGAAAGAAGAGTGTAGGATGAGCAATGCCTGAATACAATAGCTTAAATTCAAATGGGCTTTAGTCAGTATTCCTAATGATCCTTATTTTGCAGCTTGAAGTCTTCCATTTGGGCCCTTGCCTTCTTCCTTTGCCATCTCTACTGGAGACTACATTGATTAGACTGTTGCTCTATCTCATGAGAAATATTTACACGCCCACTGGCTTGCAGAGATTCTCTTCCAGAAAAGCGATTCTCCTGAGAAGACTTGACCCAGGGCAGCATGTAGGACGTGACGAGGACATCTGAATTACTGCACAGTACCAGGCCTGCCCGGTCCAGAGTAGATATACCTCAGGCAGGAGCAGGGGAACAAGCCTAGTACTTTAAGCTCCTTGGTCCCACATCCAGCAGGGCTTCTGAGGGGAACCACAGTCGATAGAAGCCCATGAAATACCAGCTTTTACTTTCGTGTCTATGAATAAATAGGAGCTGAATCTGCAAGAAAATAAGCATCATTAGCAAACGACCATGTGAGGTTTAAGGCATAAATCACCTCCCTGATCTTCTCTGACTTGCCTGTCTGTCAATCATTGGGTATAGTCTCTAGAGGGATGAGATGGATACACACATAAATGACCTTGTCTGAATCTCCAAGAACTCAGGAAACAGATGACACAACTATCCCTACGAGACACACCCTGAGAAACCAAAGTGCCGTGGGGTTTATGCATCTCTGCCTACAACACAAAGGGACATGGGAGGAGCTTGTGAAAATACAGGTTCGGGTTCGATCCATTCGCGGGGAGCCCAGCAGGGCGCCTCTCATTGGCTCTAAGAGACACTTCCGGAGCTGGCTGTCAGGCACGCTGAGCATCAGGGTGCCGCCCGTGGCTTCCACTTTTTCCTGGCAGATCTAAGGCTGCTCATGATGCCAACGCTACCTTTTGGGCACCATGGCCACAAACACACAGCTCACCTGTCTCGACTGTTAGCTGCCTGCATTTAGCGCTCGCACAACTGGCAAGCACATGTCCCAGACTTTGCCAGGGCGCCACAGGGAAAGACCATGAGTATTGGGATTCATTTCACCTCTGAATGAACCAAACTCTGGTTCATCATTAGGCAAACGTTAACAGCTTGTGGCAGTTTCTCAACTTGGCCTTGCTGATGCTATGGGCTAAAGGATCCTTTGTTATAGGAAACCCTGCTGAATGCATCCCTGGGCCCTAATGGCCACGTGACCTACCAGTAATGACTGTTACAAGACACCCCCAGCTATTGCTAAGTACCTCCTAATTGAAAAAAGGAACTAAGCTACCCTCAGTGAGAACCCACAGGAGTGAGCAGCGGCTCATTGCTATTCTCTCCCAGACTCTACAAAGGGATAAAACTATTTCCTCTCCACCCAACTGAAAGTTTATAATTAACCGTAAAATGTTAACATATTATCCTTTGTTCCTATTGAGGTTGGTCTAGTGATGAAATGATTTAAAAATTTATAAAGGGGATATATGAAATACTAGTTTGTTCTAAATTTAGCCAGGCAGAATTAGTTCAATAGGCTGTTTTCTTATCAATGGGAAGAGATCCAAAGAGTTCTGTGTCAGTCCTGTTTCATGTGTATGCACGTCTGGGCAGTTTTTGGGAGGTGTAGGCTTCCATCCCAGGCCTTGAGCAGCAAGGGCAGGAAGGGGAGATTGAAAGAACACGCTGGGATGTTGTTGGCTTGCACCTCACTAATCTCATGGTCCTTGTTTTCATGTGTGCACTTCTCAGGCCCCTCCGCATGCCTGGTGGTACAGAGGGTTAGGGTTAGGTAAGCGCCTTGTCAGCTCTGCTTTCATCCAGAACAACGGTGGGGTCCTGGCTTCTTCCAGCTCACGCTCCTGCTGTGTGCGGGCCAGAGAGAGGGCTGCTGTGAAGAAGCGTGGCTCTGTGCAGCAGGGCCCACCAAGCTCAGGGCTGCCCCATGCCTGATCAGGCTGTTGATGTCGCTGCGAACATGCATGTCTTTGTGGGTTCCAGTCCCTGGCACAAAACATCACCTCTGCAGAGTCCACAGGCCCCAGTGAACATAGCTGTAAAGTGCCAAGGCCACAAGCCAAAGGGCTGTGACAACGTGCTGGGCCCAGCACTGGATTTAATTACGCTGATACCTCCTCAGATGAGAAAACGCATGCAGAATGCTTAGATCTATGCACATGTTCAGAAGCATCCTCCAGAAGGCTCTAAAACCGGTCACAACGCAGGGGCTCAAGGACCTCTGCCTGCACTGGGAGTCTTGCCAGGACACACAGCATCACACATGCTATACCTGCGCTGTCACCTCCGACAACTCTGCACACCTGCATACTCTCTGCCCTAAAATGGGCCAGAAGAGCCCACACCATGCCACGGCTGAGCACACAACCACGCCGTGATAAGAAAGGTGAGAAGCACCTGCATGCTGCCTGCCCATGCATGGCTCTTGGGGGTGAGGGGAACACCGACATCACTGCTTCGTACTGTCACAAAATAAGGACACTCAAGTCTCTGGGCAGCTCTCTTTTTATAGACACAACACCGAGTCCCATGTTTGGCACAGAGAGAGGGGCTCCAGGAACCGAAGAGATGTATCACTCACTAGTCTCCCACCTTCTGTACGTCAGCCACGAAGCGAGCATTTTGCAATTCTCTCCATGGTCCCTGACAACCCTACCTTGCATGCCAAATGAAAGAGGAATTTTAAAGAAATTCCTGTTGTTCTGAAACCTGTTTTAACAACATGATAGGTTTTGGAACCTTGGATGAGAACTCCATGCTGACTCTCCGGGGAGGACTTAACAGCGGAGCTCAGCATCGGTAGCATCTGTTCTTACCAACAGCTGGGGAATATTGCTTTAAAAAAAAAAAGTAGGGGCCAGTGAGATCGCATAGCATGATCACTAGGTGACTGCTTGAAAAGCTGGCGACCTGAGTTTGATCCCTCCAAGCCCACATGGTGGAAGAGGAAAGTGACTTCTCACCTGTGTGTGTACATCCATGTGCCCTCCTTCTCTCCCCCCACTTCCCTTCCTCTCTCTCAAGGAAAAAATAAATAAGACCTTGTTTGTTTTTTGTAAAAAGTAAGATACCACATACACTTAACACTGTCAAACTATTTGCCAAGCATGACCAACTTTGCTGTACTACCACAGACAGGGGGTGGCAACCTGTGTTCCTGCCCTGCCCTACACTTGAAATCACCCACGAATTAAAAAAAACTACCTACCCAACACTCTGTCACTTCCACCAGGATTCGTCTAGCTGTTCAAGGGTACAACTGGATGCGCTCGCACCTTGATGTTTTTTACAGCATTAAAAAATCATTTGTTCAAAAAATTTTTATATTCTCACTACATGCAAGAAACATGGCTGGAACTGTGGGTATGAATGAGATGGAGCTCCTCAAGTCCTAACAGGTAGCTGACAAGTGTGTGACGAGAAGAGTAAAGGGCATACAAGGAAGTATTCTAGGGGCTCAGAAAGAGCGTGAGTTTGTACTGCCAGGCCACTCGTACTGGCTCTGGGGCCAGGGGCTGGGTTCACAACTGGGCTCGGCAGGACCCTGGCTAGTCAGCCCCAATCAAGGCTGATCACTCTGCTCCACAGTTAGTTTCCTTACAGCAAACCTAACGCCGTTTGCCTCGTAGGGTCCCTGTAAGCATTAAGAACGAAAAGCCGGGGGCCGGAGAGGTGGCTCAGGGGTTAAGCCTCTGCCTTGTAGGTGGAAGGTCCTGAGTTCGGATCCTAGACCCCACATATAGATGCCGGGCGAAAGGGGGGGGGGTGGCTGTTTCTGGTCCTGGTAGGGTGGAGCCTGTGAATCCCGGGGCAGAGTAAACAAGGAGGAGGTGGAGGCGTCCATGCTGGTTCCCGAATTCATCCGTGGTTCTACACACACACACACACACACACACACACACACACACACACACACACACACAATTGAATAAAAGTAATAAAAAAGAAGGAAAAGCCGCAGACACATAATAGACATTCGATAAAAACATTGACCACCATTCTTATCGTCAGCATCAACATCACCACCAGTTTTTCAGAGAGAGGGATTCATAGTTGAAGGACAGCTAATACTCAGGCAGGTGGAAATGACAGAAGGCATCCTAGGCAAAGGGACCAGTACTAACAGGGGCAACGATTAACCCATGACTGCCAAAGGCTCAGTCTGACTATGGCCTGGTGAAGAAATGCGAGTGTGGCAGGTTAAGCAAGGAGGCTTGGTGTGGCCAGTCTACTGATTGGTGGGAATCTGGGGCACCTGGAGGTCATTTGAGCACTGACCATCGGGGAGTACATGGTCCTGTGGGCCAGGCACACAAAAGGCCGTCACAAAACAGAGTGAATGGTGCTTGCATAAGACTTATGAACTCAGAATGCAGCCAACCTCTGCCGGAGCCATGGGAGGTGAGGAGGGGCAGGCACGCCCACAATTCTTTTGAGTAAGAGACATGGCAGCTGGGAACAGAAGCCCAAGCCAAGCCCCCGCCAGTCTTCATTCTCGCCCTCTCCAACGCTAGCCATCTGGGTTATGTATCAAGGTCATGTGAAGAACGCAGGGGTGAGGAAGCCAAAATCCCAGCCTCAGTCTGGCCAGAGGGTCTAATCAGGATCCACGCTGATCAGCAGTACAAAGGGGAAGCCCAGCTGCGCAGAGGAGGGAGCCAGAAAAGACCAGGAGGTGAATCAGGACTCAAGGCCTAGAGGAGGGAGGCAGCAGGTCCCTGCGAGCTCTACCATCAGTCCCCCGCCCATGGCCTGCCCCGCCTCTCAGAGCTCATCCACAGAGGCGCCCGACACCAAGAACTCGGTTTCTCTGAGGCGATGGGAAACACCGGGCACCAAGAACTTCATTTGTCCACGGCGCTGGGAGGTCCTGGCTACAGATCTGAGGCCGAAACTTGGAAGGAACCCAGAACGGGCAAGCCTTAGACAAAATATAATATAATGTTCATCGTAGTTGTCTTCTGAAATAAAGGGCATCTTGGGCTACATATCTAAAAAAACTTGGAAGGTGGGAGGGAGCCTGCAGGGGAGAAGGGTTGTGCTAGAAGACGAGGAGGGGTGGAATTGGGGCTCAAGTGTGAAAAGCTAAAGAATTATTAAAAAGGAAGACGTGAATGGCATCTCTCTTTGAACCTGCAATGGAGAAAGATCTACAGTTTGGGGCCTGAAAGTCACAGCTTTCAGTTCTTGATTAAAAATAAGCTAAGGCTAGGAACATAGCTCAGGGGCTAAAAGCTTAAATTGCCAGGCAGAAATGGTGGCAGCCTGCAATTCTAGCCCCGGAATGTGGAGCCCGAGAAACCCAGGGCAAAGCAGTAAGAATTCGAGGATACTCTTGGGCCTCCGCAGGCATCCACCTTCAAGTACTCTTCTGTACCCACACACAAAGCTAGCCAGGCAGGACAGGATGTGAGTATAATCCCTGCACATGGAAAACCGAGGCAGGAAAAGTGAGTTGAAGATCAGCCTGGGTTGTAGACTGAGTCCCAGGGCAGGTTAAGCTACAGAGACAAAGCCTACCTCAAGAGACACAAACAAGTTGAAAAACACTGAGCTTCCCTGAGAAAACAAGATCCAACCTCTGTGACAGGTCAGGGTCTTCTGCGGCCACTAACTGCAGCCCACAGAAGCCTGAAGTCCCTGAGGGGTGTGTGGGCCTTCCGGCCTCCAAGGGGCTTCTCACCAGCAGGCAGCTGCTGGCTGCCATTTTCCTAAAGGTTCTTTGGGGAACAAGGAGCACTCAGAACCGCAAGGGATGCTGATGACGACTTAGCTCAGCACCCTTCACCCCACTAGATGACTTAGCTCAGCACCCTTCACCCCACTAGATAACTTAGCTCAGCACTCTTCACCCCGCTAGATGACTTAGCTCAGCACTCTTTGCCCCACTAGAAAATGACTTAGCTCAGCACCCTTCACCCCACTAGAAGATGACTTAGCTCAGCACTCTTCCCCCCCTCCCCCACGGTGGCCTCTGAGGCTCAGGTCAGTTTCTCCACACTTACGGAGTACCAGATGGTGTGCAATACAAAATCCTACTGATTGCGCCCCCATAATCACTGGCTGAGTCACAGGACTCATCAGTAATGGAGTCAGGACTAGAACTCACACCCCAGGTCAGTGCTTCACTCCAGACAATGGGAATGAACGCAAAGGAAGAGGAGGAAGGGGCACCCCACCAGTGAGGGGGAGGAGGAAGGGGTACCCCACCAGTGCTGCTGCTTCCTATGGAAACACCCTGGGGCCTCAGTTCCCACCTCGTCTCAGGTACACCTCCCCAGCTTTTCTGAGGGGGACTGTACCTGAGGGTGGGGTTCAGTGCTCACTTCCTATTGACATCATTGTTTATTTTGGTCTAAAAATAGACCGTGGGCAAAAATCTTTGTGTTGCTTAGACTTCACAGTCAGATGGATCAAAAGAACAAAAAAGAGGGCACTGTATCCTGAGGAGAGCTGGGAAGTGAGTCGCATGTTCCACTCAGCAACTGGCAGCTCCCCCAGCAGCCCCTCCCAGCACGGCGCACCCAAGGTCAAGCAGAGGCAGTGAGAGCAGGATGCCCTTCCGGCCTCTCTCTGTGGGTGCTCCCTCTACCTCTGAGGTCATCTCCCAGGGAGGTCGCCTGCCACGCCCAGCCTGCCCTGCGGGAGGCTTCCTCTCCCACAGCGCTGGCACAAACCTCGGCCGAGTCCTCTGGGACGCGGGTAACGGAACGAGTGCAGCTCAGGGAAAGAGATCAGAGTAAGCCTGGGGCATCGGGGAGACTGAACAGAGGAGGAGAGGAGGGACCAGGGACACATACACTTAAGCAGACACACAGAGCAACCCTCTCCCCCAAAAGCCCTAGACATGAGAGAACTGCTCTCTTTTTCAATGGTTTTATTCTTAAGTTGCATAAAATTTTATGTGTATTTCATTTACACCTATAGAAATGTGGAAGCTAACACATACATACCTCCATACAGAGATAACTTTATAAGAAACGACTACAGTTATTGTGTTAATCTCCCTGGGACCAATCATCCATCTACAATGGGAAAATGCAGCTCCGTTATGTCCCCAAGGGGACAACTGGATGGGTCCATTCCAGCCTAATGTCTGAAGAGCAGGATGAGAGCCGGCAGAAGGGGGGAGGGGCAAGTGTGCAGAAGGCCACTGTGGAACACTCTGGAAGATACTAACTGGCTGGGGGAAGCGGGTGAGAATATCCCAAAGCTGAGGCCCGGAACATGATGAGAAGGACAACTGCCCAAGACAGGGTGGGGGCTCCTGGAGAAGTGCAGAGTAATCAAAGCTGCACGGAGAATCCAGGGGCCGCAGATGGGGTCGCATGGCCAGGGAGAAGCAAGGAGCTCACAGATGGTAAGAAATAGGTCAAGTGGGCAAGTCGGGTCAAGAGGCAAAGGACCACCTGTTCTGCGCAAGCCTCCATCCTGGCTCACATGCTGGGAAGAAATGGGAATTTTTTAAAAAGGCCTTGCCACTGAGTTCTGTGTCCAGGGGAGCAAAACCATGGAGAATTTATCTGTCTGGCTGGTACCCACATGATCTTCACAGGCTGTCAGACATCCATCAGCATTCGTCATTTGCACTGCTGACATCTGGACTGCAGCTGCTGATCAAACCTGAAACCCGCTCTGCTTGATCTTACAGAGGCACCTCAGAGGGTTTCCTGACCACCCCTCTCCAGCAGCACATAGGTCCCAATGGTAAAGGCTTGAGATGGCGTGTCAAACATCCAGATCTGCTAAATCACAAACTCCAGGGGAGAGCTAGAAGCTTAGATGTGCACAACTAGGAATTCTAATGCACACTAGTGTTAAAAGGTCCTAGGACTTGGCCATGCATCACTTTCATTGCCACTTTCCTTAGGTCTTAAATGACCCTAATTGGTGGTGTCACACACTGTGACATAAGGTGTCAGGGTCTCGGTTTGTTTTATCTCTCTGCAGTGCTCTGTGAGGTAAGTGTTCTACCACTGAGCGCGTTACCCAAATGCAAGGGTACATTGAAATAAATCTCAAATTAAACCATGCCTGTACCTAGTGTGTGTGCCCTGACCCTTAAATAAAGTACAGAAATAGATGTGGCTTTTCAAATACTGGCCGAATCGCATTTTTTGTCTAAGACTATTGTCCAAACTGAAATGAATACCATTCTCCTAGGAAATGCATTCAGAAGGTGGCCCTGCCCCATGACCCAGATCACCCAGCCCACACTAATGGAGCAATAATAAATTTCCCTCCAGAAATCTTCCAGATCTGAACATAAACAGCCAGAGACAATCTGGTGAGTCACTCAGCACAAACAGAAAAACACACCGCTGAAGACTGAGCGCACCGCTTCCTCACAGGAGTCATTTGGCCAGCTGCAGCAAAGTGGCTTGTCTACACCGCAGAGCGCTAGCACCCCCCGCTGCTAGCCGGCGGCCCTAACCTACTGGATGCCACACTGCCAGGAGGTGTGCTCAGAGCCCCAGGGAATATCTGTTGCTCAGTTTCCATGTCGAGATGAAAGAATAACAGCAGAAACCATCTCCCTCCCCTTCATACTCCCCCAACACACACAGGTGTTCAGAGCACCGAAGCTAGACCTAGACAGAGAAAAAACCACAGCAGACCATGCCAAGCTATTCAAAGTCTATGCCCGGGGCCAGGGAGCTGCAGGAGATGACGGGGGGGGGGGGGGGGGGGGGGGTAGAAGGTTCTAGAGTTGGCGTCTACAGCCACCCAGCACCATCACACTGGGGGCCAGGACTTCAACATAGGAATCTGGGAAGGGAGTGAACATTTGACACAGAACAGGAACAAATGTTACCCTAAGGAGTCCCTTCATTCTGTTTCTGCAAATCAGATTTGGTTCCAGCCTTTAGAGGAACTCTATAAACTTTCCTTGAAAGAGAGTTCACTTGGCAGAAAAAAAAAACGGGAGAGGAAGACTTTGAAATCATAGGAGGTTTTATAATGGCCAAGTGGAAAGAGATAAAGAGATGACCTGGAATTGAGTCTGGATGGGCTCAAAATTTTAATTATTTATTGATTGACTGACCGACTGATTGACTGCCAGGGGATAAGTTACCCTGGAAGCTAGAAAGAGACATCTATTTGAGTAAAGATACCAGTGCTCCAAACCGAAGCTGCCCATTGTTCTGAATTCTTGACATTTGCTACGTAGGTCAGTAAACAGAATCTGACTACGCAGCATCTTTTATGTTTTTGCAGTTCAATTCCTGGGCTGGGGTTAAAAAGTATACACTCTGCCTGGCCTGCCTCATTCACACAGGACAACTTGACCCACCGTTCCAAGGGGACCAGACACAGCATAGTGTTTTGGACCGAGCCCAGGCACTGACCCAGGCGGGCACTTAAACGACATGTGACTCCAAGTTTCTATGCTTGGACGTACGGAAGACTGGGAGCCCGGGGTTGGGGGCAACGATGCAGGAACAACACTGAGGAGTTAGACACAAATTTTAGACATTCATTAAAAATTGTATTATACCTTGATAAGACTGTTATCAGAGCTGGGGGTACATCTCTGTGGTGGGGAAGTTACTTTTGATCCTACCTCCCAACACAAGCACCCCAACACTTCCCCTACATACTCCCAGTCTTCTACTTCGTTTTTGCCACGTTTAAATTCTTTGAGCACTGCATTGTGTATCACTTTGGCTCACACTACTTTTTTTTGTACTCTTGTGTGTATGTGTACATGGGGCTGGGACAGGCCACGACCTCACTGCTTGGCTTTGGAGTTTCTCAGGTTCTCATTCCGGGACGGGAATTACAGGTAACTGCCATTATGTGGGAGCGAGGGACCTGAGTTGGGGTCATTTAACTCGAGAGGCAAAGGCTTTAACCTCTGAGCCATCTCTCCAGCCCCACGACTACTTCCTAGGCCACCAGGATGGGGTACAGAATCTGAGGCACCTGGTCAAGACCCAGAAGCAGAGGATCGCCCTGATTCAGGCCAGGGACGAGTACACCGGGGCTCACATGGGGGCTCTCCGTCAGAGAGAGGGAGCGACGGAGGATTTCCTGACAGAAAGCAGTGCTGAAACCCTAGCCGTGCTGGTGGAACTCAGAACGACCAGGGAAGGGAAGACGAGGGAAAAGAAAGCGGATCAGCACAAGGGAAACGGTGTGACCAAGCTTACACTGGAAAGGCCTTTGTTGGGCAGGGGCTCGCTCAGCAGCCCTGACACGGGACTCTGTGCTCCAGTCACACCCTCTGCGGTGCTCCCCAGTGCTGCGGTGCTCCCCAGTGCTGCGGTGCTCCCCATGCTCCCTCCCAGGGTCGCCCCAGCCCCGCCCCTCCCCATTACACAAGGCTGACCTGGGTGTGATCCACTGTCAGAATCCAGGAAAGGAAGCCATGAGCTGACAGGGAGGAAATAACTCTGGTGCTTCGCTGGGACGGGACCGGGAAGGCCACTCCATGCAGCTACAAGTTTAAAATAGTCCACTCGACTCTTCCCGGGCTCCCACAATGCTGACGCACTTCACATGTGGAAACTCAGCCTTCACCTGGAAAACCCCAGCACCTCGCTGAGGACAGAGATCCATGACCAGGAGGCTGCTGGGAAACTGAAGCGACCTTGCAAATGACCAGCACGCAGTCCAGGTGACTGGAGAGGCTTTTAGGCAAATGATTGTCCTCAAATGTCAGGCTCTGTGATATAAGTGAGCTCGGGTGGGGAGTAGGATGGGGGAGTTGAGTGATGCAATGGGGGAGAGGAGACAATAAGACGGCTCTACATGTAAAGGTGCTTGCACACAAATCTAGCAGTCTGAATTTGATTCCCAGAATCCGCATGGTAGAAGGAGAGAGCCGCCTTCCAAATGTTGTCCTCTGACCTCCGCATCTATAATCTTTCTGTCTCTCTCTTAAACACACACACATACATACACACACACACACACAAATGAAATACATGTAAGTGAGCTGAACATATATGTAGCAGCTGAGGTTTGTGACCCTGAAACTCAAGAGGCGGAAGCAGGAAGCCTGCCTGGGCTACATCACAAGACTTCATATAAAATCAACATGTCTGCCATTGGGGAGGAGGTGGGAGGCAGTTATTTAATGCCTTAAAACCCCAAATAGGCGTGCCTGCCTGCACTCACTCTTTTGTGACAACAGCTTCTGCTGCCTGGCCAGGAGCCACTTCCCTACCCATCACGATGCTACCCGCAGGGCCAGTGCTGCACCCAGGCTGTGGTGAGCTACTGTGATATAAGGAGCTCCTGGAACTGCTCTTGCCAAATACCTCCAAGATGAAGGTCAGGAAGCTCTAACTTAGACTTAAGAGCCACCTGAGTCTGAACAATAATAATAAAAGATAATAACTCAATTTAAAAATGGACAAAGGGCAGGGTGTGGTGGGATCGCCCTGCACTCATGAGGCTGAGGCAGGAGGATGGCTGGTTTAAGCCCAGTCTGGACGAAATAGCAAGACCCTGTCTCAGCGCAAACAAGGGCTGGGTCTGGCGCTCATCTGCAGCGCACTTGCCTCCCATGTGTGAGGTCCACAGTTCACAGAAAAAGGGTGGGAAGGGAGAATTCAGACATTCTCCAAAGGTGACACACAAATGACCACAGATATGAGAACATGCTCAGATCATCATCATGACATGAAGATCAAAACCACAGCGAGGTAATCACCCCACACCCACCACAGCCGACTCTCCGCACCACCAGGAAACACCAAATGCTGGTGGGAGAGACTGGAACCTTCGGGCACTGCTGTTAGAGTCAGCAGTTATGGGAAACAGAAGGGAGCAGCACGAAGTGTTAAAAAAAGACCCTGCAGTCCCACAGGGGGCCTCACTCGAAAGAACCAAGGGAAGGCCTCAAAACAGTATGTGCATCCAAGTTTACAAGAGTAGCATCAAAATGGCCAAGAGACAGGCAATGTAAATGCTTCATCAGGCAGAAGCAGAAACCAAATGTGGTGCACATACACCAGAATATAATTCAGCCCCCCAAAGGGAAACACTGTCTTACACTATGACATGAACAACCTTATGGATAAATGTCACCTTTAAAGAAATGAACTGGAAACAAGAAGACGGATATCATCTGGTTTCACCTGTGTAAGGGGCTAAAGCAGCTGAACTCAGAAGCAGAACACAAGACGGGGCTATGAGATGGGTGGTGACAGGCTCCGGATTTCAGCTTTTACAAGATGAAGAAACCCTACAGATTCACAGTACAACATCATAGATACACTCAGTGACTTCAAGATGGACATGATGGCAACTTTAGGTGAGCTGACTTGGCCCACAAAAAAACCGATTTTATAAAAATTTAAATTCAGTACCCTTTAGTGGGACACTCCCCTGACCTCCCAGCTGATAAAGCATTTTCAAAATTTTACATAACTCCCCCAGTGACCAGAGCCACTAACTGGAGGGTCACTATCTTTTTCTTTTTCTTTTTTTAGACAGGTCCAGGTTTGGCTTTGAACCCTCTGACCCCCCCTCCCCGGTCCCCAGAGGGCTGAGATTCCAGGCACCGCCACACCCAGTGAGTTCTGCTTTGTTGTATGTTACAACATTCCAAAAAACAAAGGGCTGGGAACTGGAAAGAGGCAATGGAAAAAAAGCTGACAACGTGGACCCTGGCTGGGAAAAGGGGGCGGAGAAGGGAGGAGGAGAGTCTCTAGCGTCCATGAAGACTAGAGACTGCAGGCCACCCTCCAAAGGTCAGCGCGGTGAAACGGGGATCGCAGCTCCCCCAAGCTTTGTGTCTTGTTCCTGTGAATGTGTCTCTCTAGTTATCTCGGGTTTTCTGAGGGCGGCAGCTTTGTCCCGTCAAGCTCTCCTGCACTGAGCATGCTGCCTCCAGCAGCTCAGACAAGAAACGCCTATCATTGGAGCACAGAGCTGAGACAGGACACCAGGCACAGACCCAGGCCGGGCAAAGCTCTGTGGGTCCCTGAAGCCCAACACACCAGGGCCCAACCCCAGACACTGACCAGGACGCTCGTTTTAGGCACCGGCAAAAGGAGGCTGCTCTGGGTGTGAGGCCTTTGGGTCTCAGTCTTCTCATCTGCAAGATGAGGCACTAAATTAAGAACTAATCTTTTTTTAACATGAAAAACTCAAAAAGCCTTGGGAGTCAAGGGTAGAGCCAGGGCATGAATGACAGAGGTGTTTTAAGACAAAGAATCCTTCCATCTTGACATGAGACAGACCCATACCACTGCAGAAAGAGAAACCGGAAAAGGATGAGCACAGGACCGGCTCTGGCCCGTGGGGAGTGAAGGGTGCTTGGTGGGAACCAACAGAGCCGTGAGAGCTGAGAGGTGGATGACCCGAGGAGAAAGCTCTGTACCAAGAGGCAAGGGGGTGATGACTTGCCCCACACAAGATGGAATGTTTTCACATGGCTCATGTGGAAGGGAGATTGCTCTCTGCTCTAGGAACAGCCCAAACTCTATTATCAGCATCTTAAAAATAACATGAGAAACACTAACAAACCATGTTCATTTCAAAAGAAAGCAGGCGGGCTCCACAAGTCTATCCTTTATAGTGTGTCATAAACAGTTTTAGATCCACAGGAGGAGCAATCAAAGCTAAAACTTGGTAAGGAAAGCGATAAGGAAATCTATTTTATACTACCTAAAAAGTCAATTCCCAAATTTTCATTTGAAAATTTGTAACACTGAAATTTAATTTTTGCAGGACTTAATGGACATCGAGTACTAAGTGCCTTGGGGTAGGGCAGGGGCTGGTGAGTTAATGCTGTGCCTGGGAAGGGGTGCCAGTGAATGGGGGAGTAACAGAAGACTTTCGGAGTGGGGTTCACACCGGTTTCTCAGAAAAAGGATGAATTCATGACTTCCAATCAGCCTCTCTAAAGCCTTAGAGGCCCCAAGAACCCACATCCTCGTCACTGTTGCAATGTACGCTGACCCCACAGGCTCATATGCTTGAAACCTTAGCTGACATTAATGTTTGCAAACTTCAGAGCCTTTTAGAGGAAGGGATGTCACAGCCCGGCCCTTTTTCCTCCTGCCGAGTGTGCTCCTTGCTCTCTCTCTGAGGGCAGCCATGGCCTGGGCCACCACCAGCTTCTGACTCCAGCCAGGCTCTGCTGTGAGATCCCACCGGCATGGACTGCGGCTCCTCTGGAACCAGGAGCCCAATGAACCTCCAGTTCCCCTCAGCTGCTTGTGTCTAAGCGCTGTCTCACAGCAGGAAAAGAAGTAACTATGAAACCTTCTGCCTCCCCCACCCCAATCCCATCCCCACACCCCTAACAAGCCTCAGCTGGACGAAAGGCTGATGCCAGCAGGAAAAGGAAAAAACCTTCCCTCAGTGGCAATCACACAGCCAGAATTGAGGTCAAACCAGCTGAGACTAGATGTGACTTTTGTCACCAGAGCTGTCCTTGGCCAAAGCGCCTGGACAGGAAATGGAAGTGTGCTTCTTCTGCACTCTATGGAAAATCCAGCATGAAGTTCAGACTTTAGTTCCACAGATCAGTTTTATGATTCTCCAAGACCATAATTATAGCATTCCTGCTTTAATAAATGGCATTTAAAATCTTTTAGGACTTACGCTACAGATAGTTTCATCTGTGAGAAAGTGTTAAGTCAAATCTACTTGAGAAAGCCCACTTTGACAGAGAAGAACAACAAGCCCTCGACTTCCTCAGGAGTTTCTCAGAATCAAGAGCATGTAGAATGTGCCAATAGCTGGTACTGTGGCATCGCCAGCCCACGCCCAGCGGGTCACATAACATCCTTATCTCCAGGAGACATATGTCCCTTCCTTTAAATAAATGGAAACAACAGAAACTTCAAACGGGTTGTCATAGTTAAATACAGGTATCAACTTGATGGTTGGGGGTGGCACATTTGTAAAGAATTAGTAAAGTCCTGATCAAACCTGCAGACAATTGCCTACTTGATAAGGAAGGCCCAGCCTATGGTGGGTGGGACTAGTTTCTGGGCAGGTTAATAAAATGGAGGGAATTGGTTGAGAAAGTTGGCATCTTGGCCAGACATACTAGTCTGGTAAGTGAGGACTGTCCCTCTCTCAGTCATTACGTGGACATGATGTTGCCAGTTCCCCTGGTTCTTGGTGTTGGTGTGGGCTCTCCTGCCAACCTGGACTATCTTAAGAGAAAATAAAGCCCCTTTCCTTAAGCTGTTTGTCATGATTTTATCAGCAACCATTCAGGTGAACTGAAACACAGGCCAATTCTAATTCTGCCAAAGTTTCAGTGTTAAGAGCAAATACCTAAAATGTGTGCTTTCCTAGCATACGCTTCCATTTCATTCTAGAATACTTCCAGCACGTCTTTCCCTCCATCCAGGAGTACAAAAGCATTCACGAAGTGAACACATCAGTCCAAACTCTTGATTATTTATTCCTAAAACTGTGGAAGGTTCATTTCCGTGATGAAGAGACTGAATTTAAAGCTAAGCAGAAATGAGTCGAACCTCTGCGATGTTTTTCAATCTGCCCATCCTTACTTGTTGAAAACTGGCTGGTAGATCTCAAGTGTTTAACAGTGAAGATGGGGCTGGAGAGGTGGCTCAGAGGTTAAGCCTCTGCCTTGCAGGCAGAAGGTCTTGAGTTCGGATCCTAGACCCCACGTATAGACGCCAGGCGGAAGCGGGGATGGCCTGCGTTTCTGGTCTGGTAGGGCGGAGCCTGTAAATCCCTGGGCAGAGTAAACAAGGAGGAGGTGGAGGCGGTCCATGGTGGTTCCCGAATTCGTCCGTGGTTCTACACACACATGCATACACACGCGCGCACACACACACACGCGCGCGCACACACACACGCACAATTGAATAAATAATAAAAAAAATAATAATAAAAAATTAAAAAAAATAAAAGATGAATTCCTATAAAAAAAAAAAACAGTGAAGATATTAGTACCCATTCGAGACGTGGTGAGGACTTACCGTGGCATTGCTAACAAGTCAGTGAGCTTCGTGCGAACAGCACAGGCCGGCGGCTGCCTCGGGATCGGCTGCAGGACACACTTCTATTTGCGCTCCTGTTGGTCTTACCAGCCCTTACTCAGGACTAATATTGGGCAGAGTTGGATCAGAAGATGTCCTGTCGGTCACTGGGGCTTGAGGGCCCCTCCTGAGAGAACTTAATCTCCAAAATGAGAAACATGTGAGCATGGCCCAGCCAGCTTGCGGTTCCACAAATCCCAAGAGACTGGGGCACCTTAGCCTTGAGGACGGCTGAAACAAATGTAGCTGTTGGTAAATGCCACTGACTTATCACCCCCTGGCTGGCTCCCAGGGTCAGAGAGAGAGAGCCGTGTGAGTCCCTAGTGAGTGCCTTGGACCCATGACTTCCCAAGTTCACGGGGGTGGCACCAGAACCCAAGAAGGCCTCTTTCAGTGTGAAGCGTAAGAAAGTTGGACAAGGCCAGCCGGCATGGAAGGCTGAAGGGCGGGCAACCGTCCCAGCAGCTCAGAACCATGTGGTGGTCACACTGGAAAGGAGATTCCACACCAGCTCGCACTTGAGCTGGCATCTAACCCAGGGCCTGCGAACGCTAAGCAATCAACACTGAGCTTATGGCCTCTCTTACCTCTCTCACAGCACCCCCTGTAGACCTTACACATACGCTAACATCAGCCTGGTTCCTAACGGTCGGAGGTGGAAACCACCCGCACGGTCAGGTGGCTGCAAAACGGTTCGGCAAAACGTAACGCACCTATGTGATGGAGGGTTGGCTCGTAAAAATAACGAAGTACAAGATACAATATAACATGATGGGCGTCAGGCTCCTGGTACCTATACCTATACGCATACCCATACGCATACCTACACAAAACGCCCAGGACAAGCAAATGTACAAGCAGATCAGTGACGGCCTTGAAGGGAAGGGCAGGGGCCTGGGCTGGGAAGTCACAGCCACAGGATGTTTTCTAGGGCACACAGGTACTTTAACACGATACTGTGGTGATGGTTGTACAGTGTTTTTAAACAATGTCACTTGAAAACAACAAACCACTGAGTTCTGGAGAGACGGCTCAACATGCAAGACCCGAGCTCGGCAAGGCCACATGTGGCTGTATCTCCAGCACAGATAAGGGGGCGGCAGGCAGACGGCTCCCGAGAGCTCCCTGGCAGCCAGCCCGGCCAATACAGGGAGATTCTGATTCACTGAGAGACCCAACGCATGGCCACAGGGCAGCAATGGAGGAAGACTTCCTGTTCTGGCCTCTACATGCGCACACACGTGTACACACACACACACACACACACACACACACACACACACACAAAAACCTCACTGAGTTGTGTGCCTTCAATGAGTGACTGTAGGGCACACAAACTGTATCTCAATAGTTGCTTTAAGCCAGAGGAAACAAGTCTTCCTGTCAAAGAAAGAATCCCTCTCAGAGCTGACGCCATCCTCCCTTGCAGCCCTTCGGGTCAGCCTAGCACCCAGCAAGCCCTGGGGGTCTAAGGCTAAGCACACCGGTGAGAGTAAGGATGGGTGGTCGCTAGGCCCCCACGATGCAGTATGTCACCCTGGCCAGCACCAGTAGGGCCTGCACCTCCAGTCTGCAGACCAGGGGAGCCTGCCGGTTAGGCCCTGTCCTCCCCCTCCTCCCCCTCCTCTTGAATCTAATCCCCCTAAACTTGGTTTCAAATGACGAGTCTCGGCCTTGCTGCAGCATCTCATCGGCTGCCTGTGCCGACGGGCTGAAGTTCAGAGCAGCACGCCCATCATCCGGGCTCAGGGGGTGCAGACGGGGATCTGGAGCTCAGGGTCAGTGCACCCCTGAGATGCTGCCGTCCTTCCTCCCCACGGCCAGAAAGAGCTGCCGCTAACGCTGACAAATCAGGGCTTGTCCTGGGAGCACAGTCGGAATTCCCCGAGGAATCATTTGGCCATAAGGAGAAATTTCCTGCCAGCTAGGCACTGTGAGCAAGCCAGTCACCTGCCACCCCTGCCATCCACCTTCAGTGCCCCCAGCCCTATCCCAAAGCCTTCCTACCAAGCAGTGGTGGGCAAGGTGACATCACCGCGTGGCCTCACACAAGCTCACTGGGCCAAGCCAAGTCAAGGCTGGCCAAGCAGAGCCAAGCAAAGTCACGGGCACAAGAGCAGCACCCCCCCCCACTTCCAGAGCAATGCCAGGAAGCACAGACAGGCAACTTGTAGCTTTAACCATCCAAGTGTGTGGACGAGCACGTCCCCCGCCTGGAATATACACTTCGTTGCAAAACCAGTCTTTGCGCACCACAGACAAGCAATGCGGTATGTGCACAAATTAAGAACTGGCTCACCAGGTGTGGTGGTGGCACATGCCGGGTGGGCTGGCGTATGGGGGGCTGGGGCAGGGGGATACAAGTTCAAGGCCAGCCTCGGATAAACAGTGAGACCCTGCTTCGAAGAAAGAATAGGTGTTTTCTTTTCTTTGAAGACTAAGGCAGAGTTTATTAGAGGAGAGAAAGAATGGAACTCACGGACTCCAGATGTGGAGTGCCATGAGGGACAGGCACAAAGAATAATTTTTTAAAAAGGAAAAATATCTTCCTGTCAGTCAGAGACACATTTTTCTTTCTTCCTTGTTTCGTCCATTCTATAAAACCTTCTAGAAAAAGAAACATCTGGACTTCAGAACTATCAAGTAAGTTGTTAATGGGCAAGGAATGTGACCACTGCAGTAAGGTCACAAACAAACTGTGGGCGAAGGAGCAAGTACACTGCTTTCTTCGGATGGAAAGAAGCCAGGGCCAGTAGACGGGAGAAACACTGCCACCAAGCGGCGGCGGCTTCTACAGCCCCCGAGGTGCTCTGGTTGGCTGGCTGGTCCCCATGTAGCAGCCACCAGGATCAGGATGGGGGGGGAGTGGCAGTGAGGGGGAGGGGAGGAGGGTGAGGAAGAACAACAACTACTACTTCTACTACTACTGCCAAGGACCTCCCCACTCCCACACTTTGCTTTAGGGGGATGAAGCAGCAGCCCCAGCCTGGATACTTCCAAGTCTCCCATGTAGCTCAGCTGGCAGGGTGTGGGCAAGGTAGATCCACGTAATCCCACTACTGGAGAGGTGCAGGTAGGAGGGTCGGGAGTTCAAGGCCAGCATCAGCTGCACAGTGAACTGGAGGCTAACTTAGAGCACCTGACAAGTTGTGTCAACAATAACAAACTCGCCGGGTGACTATGACACCCAATGAAAGAGACCAATGATCAAGACAAAAAGGTCACATACAGACGTCACTTGTTGCCTGTTTTTTTCTAGCAAAGTTTTACTTTCTGTTACTCCACTGACAGCCTCCACTCACATTCCCACAGGGTGCATAAATTCCCACAATCTAGCTCTACACGGCATCAATGCTTTCTCCTTTTTCCATAGCAACTCAGGAGTCAGTGTGAAGATTCATTATATGCATTAGCTTTGCCATTACCTGTTTACAGGTAAGTCGTATACAGCACCTAGAGTTAACCACACTGCAGGTACGTCATATCAACATGGCTGTACTAACACAAGCACACACCCCTTTCAGCTTTGGATTCATTCGATTATATATCTCGACAATGGGTTTCAAATCAAGAAAATCATTTTTATTTACATAAAAGAAGTTTGAGCTTTTTCCAAAGCGTGTCCTAAGCCTGAAAGTGGCCACTGTTGGTGAGATGGCACACTGTAACGTGTAACACACAAACGAACACAACAGCACTGAAGCCACATCTGCTCCCCGGCAGGCAGACTCTCCTCCTGCCTAAAGAATTCTTCCGTAACAAACAAGAGTTCTTTCTCTCTGGTATGCCGCACTGGAGACGGCGCAGACATGCAACATCTAGGCAGAAGCCCATTTCTCAGCCTGACAACCAGGTGAGCGCCCAGGTGAGCGCCCAGGTGAGCCAAGAAGATGGCTCAGCAGGTCTTTGCTTGCTTTAGCGTCTGAGGGACCTGAGTTTGATCCCCAGAACACTGTGGTAGAAAACCGATTTCCTCAAGTTGCTCTCTAGCTTCCATGTATGTTTTTATGCAAGTATGTACACACAGATGAGATTAATAAGTAACTGTAAAAACATCAGTCCCAGGCTGGAGAGATGGCTCAGGAGTTAAGACTCTATCTCGCAAGCCGAGGGTCCTGAGTTTGGATCCCAAGTCCCATGTAAAAACTCCAGGTGGAAACAGCAGCGACCTGCACCTCTGGCCCTGGTGGGCGGAGCCTAGGAAATTCCAGAGTGGAGCAAAAAGGAGGTAGAAACAATCCAGGATAATACCAGAAGTCACCCTTGTTCCTCCACAGGGACACAGTGCCCTCTGATACACACACACACACACACACACACACACACACACAGTGTCCTCAGCACTCTCCACAAGACACAGCTCCCTCTGCAGAGACAAGAGTGTAGTTTTCGTGCTCACTTTGGCAGCACATATACTAAAACTGGAACGATGTGGAGAAGATTAGCATGGCCCTGGCACAAGGATGACACGCAAATTTGTGAAGCGTTCCATAAATTAAAGGAGTGTAGTTCCGAGTCACTGGTACAGCATGAGTGTCGACAACCACGCTCTGTCTCCCCTGGCACAACTCTTCTTGAGAAAAGCTCACTAACGGCTCGCTGGTGGGTCACTTGCCTAGCATCCATGAGACCCCATCTTCAGCTCCCACCGTGCAGAGACAGTCAGTCAGTGAGGAATGAGATTCATGAACATCCCTGGGTCCATCTGCAGAGACCCAGGGCAGCCGCCTAGCCTAGAAGGCCTGGCTCACACGTGCTCTGGCTATTCCCCTAAAGTCCCCGCTGCCCCCAACAGACCAGCCACAGCAGCATCACTGGGCAGCTCGTCACAAGGGAGGACGCCAGACCTATCAGATTAGAATGTGTCTTTGCACAAGATCCCCAATAGATCCCAATCCAATAGGAGTTGGTAAAATGCTATTCTGCGTCATGATCTGGACCCTTGAGCAAGGCTCATGTCCATCTTCCCCTGAGCGACGGCAGTGTCCCATCTACTTGCCTGTAACAGGGCCCAAGGGTGAGGCTCTAAGAATGACATGTTCATGGACACAGCCCGCGCCCCTCGGCTCAGGGAGCCAGGGAAGTCGGCCCTCAGCCACTCCCCCAGAGGCATTCCTCAACATACCCGACTCGAGACAGCTTTGCCCTGATTTACGAGCACCCTTCGGATACCCTCCTAGATGAAGTGAATAGCTTACCAAGTATGGTCTTTCACATGTCCAAGGCTACAGATCCTTCACCCAGAGAACTCACAGTGTCAGAAGAGAGAACATGCTCTCCGCGGTTTCGGGGGCAACGGCCAGAAGTGACCACAATCTCAGAGCACCGTGAAGCCCTGGGCTTTACATTTAACCGCCACGTGGCTTTCAGCACCTGTTTTATGATCTAAGTTTCTTTCACTGTGGGGACACTGGCCTTGCCGTGCTTCTGCTACTGAACATGCAGTTTGCCTCTCACAAGGTGCCTGATCTATCGGGTCTGCAATCTAAGGATGAGCCGCATTTGAACTAGATTTTGCTAACATCAACTTGGAAGTCTTGTAAGAAGGGTGAAAAAAATGAATAAAATTCATTATATACATGTATAGAACTATTGAATTTAAAAAAGAAAAAAAAAACAGAATGAAAAATGAGAAAGGAAAAAAAAAAACCAGCCTTAGAAGCCTCACAAAATTCCAATTGGTCATTGCTGAATTCAAGAAAACAAGAGGTGGGGTAGAGCTCAGTGGCAGGACACTTGCTCGGCACAGACAAGGTCCCGAGCTGGAAGACCAGACACATCTGGGGAATGCTTGCTCTGTCCTACTGGACAGTGCACATCTAAAGCAAATGTGCAATAGGCCGCTGCTCACACAAAAAGACTTGAAAACAGGAGGGAGTCTAGCAGGGAAAGGAGTGATAAAAGGAAGAGGAGGGAGCACGGATCAGGGATTAAGGGTTAAAAAAACCCTACTATATTCATGAATGAAGCACTAAAAGACTAAATGAATACCAGAAAAGTTCTCACACAAGATACAGTGTTGCTGTGTTCAGATCAAAGATCAAACACAGCTCAGGTCTCCTCCAGGGTCTCGCTCAGGTCCCGGCCCAGCCCGACAGAACCTGCGAACGAGCAGCCTTGCTCTGTAGCAGCCCGGGCCGCCCGGGCACCAGGCCCGCAGCGCATGCTCAGAGCTTCGCCAGAAGCATCCAGAGCTCTCTTCCAGGCCCCCGCTGGGAGAAGACTGGATGCCTTACGCGGGCTGCACACCTGATCCTGCCTTCAAGGGGATCCCTAATGACCTCAAATCATCGGAGCTGACCTCTGACCCTCCGGTATAGGCTTAGTCCCAAGAGGGATGTATCTTGGGGACGTGGGTGTATGGGGGAGCGCTGGGGAGCAGCCTAACCTTCGTATCTGCTCGGGGACTCGCAGGCCTTCTGTGGCGTGGCCACCCGGAGGAAGATCTGCTGTCGCCACGAGTGCCGTCGAGTCTTCACGGGCGTCCCCTCTGCATCACCCAGGTGGTTTACTTTGGATTCAAAGTCCCTAAAATTACAAGACAATTGATTAAGGTGTTAATGGTTCACTTTTAGTTTGACATTTAAAAAAAATTTTTTTAACTAAATTATGCACTCTCTTCATGTAAACACATAAAAGGACAACCAGCAAAGTTCACCCAAAGCCACGGTGGTCAGTACTCATGAAGGACAGCTCCTTACGGGACACTTCCCACGAGAAGAGTTAGATCACACACCCCTGGCGTTTCTACTGTCAAAGAAAATATATTCCACAGAGCTTCTCTGTGCTACTTCAAAGAACAGAACTTGCCTAGAGGGGTGCAGACACCAGAACCCCAGCTGGAACTAGTCAATGCATGGACGAATTCTAAATCGCCATGACCACCATAAAAATTAAAACAATAAACAAACAAGAAAAACCAAGTTTCAGTTTAATCACACAGGACCATCAGGGCAATGATGCCGGCCACCCTCAGAGGAGGCCGCCCGCTGAGGAGGCTGGCTGCTTCAAAACTACAAAACCAAGGACTCTGGCATCACGGATAAAGCCTGTGTGACTTCATTTTCTTTCCCTTTGCAAGACACCTTGTAGAGGCCCTTGCACTTTACATTCAAGTGTGTATCCCAAGGAAGCAACCACCCCAGCTGGCCCTCAGTCCCTCAGAATTCCTGAAGATTCAATCAACTAATCCTACTCAAAACTGGAGATCTTGGCAGCATACTTTTTAAAGTCATGTTCATTAAGAAAGAAAGTACAGGAAAAGGAAGTACAACAGATTTAATTAAAAGAATTCTCCCAATGGCAAGCGAACAGCTCCAGTCCCCCCTCCCCCACATCTGCCAATCGCACCACACTTATTGCACCCAGAGTTGATGTGTCTGAATGAGGCCCCCTACCTTTTTGAGGTCATAAAGTCAGAGGTGTTATTTTCATCTACAGGAGCCAGAAATTTTAGAAAATTTGGCACAGAGGAGGAAGAATGGAGTTTTTTCCTCAGGGCGTTACGGTAGGAGAGGCTAGGAGTGTGGTTGAAAACAGAGTTTAAGATCACGAAACGCAAACACACAAAATACAAACAAGCTCACTAAAAAAAGTTCACAAATGAAACTGAACTGTCATTTGCAGTCCCTATGTTTCTATTTTAAATGAATGAGATCCATGGATCGAAAATCAGTCCATCTTCAAAAGGACTGTTCCTTTTTAAACTGGAAAAAAATACTTTTCTAAATTAACCAGGAAGCTTCGCATACAGCAGAAATTACAGTGTATGTGCCAAACGCAGCTGTTTGCCTGTGCGCATGCATGTGTGTGCACCCAGAGGATGGACGGATGTGAAAATACTTTATACACATATATATGTGTGTGTGTGTGTGTATATATATATATATATATATATATATATATATATATATAAAGCCCGCCAGCAAGACCGTAATATTTTCATAGTGAAGCTAAACGGTGGATTCAAATGACAGCTGTAAATGACACAGAACACAAACGAAACACCCCAGGACACACAAGCAGTGATGGGCTTCTTGCAGGATGACCCAGCAGCGAGGCTCAGCCAGCCTGAACCTCGGCGAGCGACACTGGATGTGCCATGCAAGTGCGCTCACCTTTTGGGCACAGCATGTCCACTTGGTTCTCCACTGGAATTGGGTCTGAGGTACTTAAAAAAGTTGGGCGAGGAGGCAGAGGGGTTAAGAGGCGAAGGCTGGCCAGAGCGGCACTTGGATTTGCCCCCGGAAGGATGGTCCACACTAGAGGGCAATTACAGAGCACGGGGTTAGAGGGCACAGGGGGCGCGACAGGAGGAGAAGGGGCAGGAAGGGGAGGAGGGTGGGCCTCCGAGGCTGCTCATCTCTGCTCTTGGGGACAAAGACAGACTTCAGCAGAAATAGCGTCAGGTTCTTGATTTCTAGGCTCCAATAATAAATACTTTCTTCCCTGTTCCCTTTCTGGAACTGACAGGAGAAAATTGAAAAAGGAAGCAAGAAGAAAGGGGGGAAAATCCACCAAATTTAAAAGAATGCATTTCCCGTCAAAACAATATCCTGTCCTGCCTGCCAGACTGGCTTCCTGTAGGTGGAGGAGAAACGTCACGAGAAGGAAAGAAAGCATCCTGGCCGCATGAGAAGCGCATGGGCATTGCCCTCCCACCGCTGACCCACCCAAACTCTCCTGCAAGGCTAATTTGGGGGGGGGCGGTGGTCCTGGGTCCGTCCACCGGTCGCTGGTGTGCAGGGCAGCATGTGCACAGGGCTTGAGGATCTCCGGATGGGAACCTTCCAGCATGGCAGGAAGGCAGAGAGAGCGGGTGGGTACTGGGGCGGAGAAGCGGCGTGTGGACAGGGGGCGGGAAACCAGGAACCATCTCTAGCGTGACAGACATGTTCACCAACACCCTGGAGGCCTGTTTCTGCCATCGCAGTCACCCATCTGAATTCAAAGGAGCAATGATGGCTTCCAACGAGTGACGGAAAGCAAAGCTCTTGGTCTCTACCACGACACTCCAGACTGTCAGGCCACCCAGACTCAAGTGGCCGCTACGTGTATGAGCCACATGGATACACATCCCGAGGCTTCTGTGGTCACCTGCCAAGGAAGGCAGCCCCCCCCCACATACACACAGAGGGGGCCCTAACTCACACTGAGGAGGCATGGGACTTCAAGAGATTGTTTCCCAAGTTATTTTTAAGGATCATTCTGGATTCTTCTGTAGTGTTTGGCACTCAGGATGACTCACCCATGATTCCAAAGAATAGGGAAAGTTCTGTCACCATCTTGCATATACTGATCTATAGCCAGAAAATTCTAATTGCTTACTTGAGGCCAATGAGGAAAAGAAGCAAATCTTATTTTCTAAACATCTAGAATTCTCACAGTGAAGAATTCAGAAAGCATCAACTCTGATCTGTTGCACAGAGATGTTAACAGGTTCTGCCCAGGCTACCAGTAGCTCATGACAGAGCCAGGGCCTGAATCCAGGCTTCTGCATCCATGCGGGAGATCCAAGGCAGGTCTCTCCCATTCTGCTCCTGGGTGCTGTCTCCATTCCACTATGGCTCGGCTCCAGGTCTCCAAAGGAAGAAACGCCTCCATTCTCCCTCTTCACCTTCCCTAGGGCCAGCAGCCCAGTTCTAGAATCAACATCTTATGCACTGTTTGAGGAGCAATTAATTATACACACAAAGGACCACTTCGTAGTCACGTTTACCAGCTTGCTAGCGATGGTCCCACCTGCGCACTTCCCGAGGGGCCCTGGGAGAATATGCCAGTGCTTCAAGTTCTGTCTTTTAGACCAAGAGTAAACCATGACCAGAGTAAAATACCAAGACAAAAACAAACAAACAAGAACCCACCCAGGCTACAGGGACCCCGTTAGTCACAGCTATGTCCTGGCTATTTGCACAATAAACTTCACATCTCGAGCAAATCTTACTTTCGTTCATGAGGTGACTCTGTGCTCACGGAGTGATACCTCATAAGTTTCCTTTGGGAGACCCCTGGAGAGCTCTGAGCAGCTTCTGGGGGCGCTGAGCCCTCCACGGGCAGATGGCTGAGCGTGTTGGCTCTCCTCCTGAAGGCCTGCTGCGGCGACAGCGAGGTCAGCTCCTCCACGAGGGGGCCCTCCGAGTCACTGGACAGGTCATCCGAGGAGCCGAGGAGCTTGAAGGAGTTCTCAGAGACAGGCAAAGTCTCCCTGTCGCCCATGGACAGCTCCTGGACCAGACACAGCAGATGAGATGCATGGGGAGCCCAGGGGATCCAGCCAGTGTCTCTAATCCCACTGCAGGAAAGCATTAGCGTGGGACCGTCCACACAACAGCATTTAGAGAGGCTGCTGAAAGGAAGGGAAGGTCTGCTGCCTCTCACGTTTACTTGCACTTGGGCTCTCTTCGAATCTGAGCTCGGGCTGAACCATGTGCTCTTCAGACTAAAAACGACCCTGAACTCTTCTGAGACCACAGGAACACGTTTCTCTCGGCAAGTGCTGCCACGATTCAGGGGAAATGGCTTCCTTTCTTGCCACACTCCACCCTCCTGTCTAAAGTTCTCTCCGTGATGTTGGGGCCACGTGTGCATCTGGCCTCTCTCTCTAGGCCTGTTTATCTGCATACCACAGGTAAACCATAAGCACAATATTTTGCACACTTGAAACAAACCATGGGGCGCAATGATGTGTAATGGATAGAAGCTGGATGATGCTGCGGTCCACTCATGTAACTAGAAACCACACTTAGCAGACTGGTGTCTGCGACTCACTCCACCAAGTGTCAACAAACCAGCGGCCGCAACAGCACCTCGGCGCTGTCGGCAATTCCGCATGTCAGACTTCGCCCTGGGACGTCTCACCTGAGTCTGTTCTTTAACCAAAACCCTACCACGGATGTACCCTAAAATTTGAGAAGTGCTCATCTAAGGAAATGCATCTCAAATGGCAGTCTACAATACACTAGTAGGTAGCGTTATCAATTTAGCAGCCTGCCGGGAGCATTGTAAAAATAAAGCAGAACCGACAGTAATAGCACATATAGCATATTATTCAGAGAATAATTTTATCTTCACTCAGTTTCATTTCATGTGAGGGCATATGTGTGCATGAACTACGTCACAATAGCAAATGTATTTCTTATCACTGGTTAAAATCTAAAAAATATTGGAGTGAAGGAGAGCACTTTGGAAAAGATGAAGCCTTCCTGGGTGAAGAGTTAGGAGCCCACAAACTTCCTCGTTCCTGAATCAAAGCCCTGAGCATGGGTGGGAAAGCTTGGCCACCCAACACCAAACCCCAAACCCACTTCTGGGCAGTAGGTCAGAAAGATGAACTAACCAGGGTTAAATATGCTTACATGGCCAGGACACAAGACATCAGAAAATAAGGAAACGCTCCCGGGTTCATCGCCAGCGTGAACTGCTGTCTGACTCACCCGCTAAGCTGTGGCAACGGCATCAACGAGCCAAGCCGCTCGATTAAAACAAAAACAACAAAACATTTTAATTATGAATGTGGGGTCAGCTGGAGGGGAGTCACAGGAATTTAAGCTGAAAATGTCTCCAAATTCACAACCCTCTTTTGAAGATCCTCCAATTTTATTTACTTTTATTTTTGCAAAATCTACTTGGGGAGAAACCTACTGATTGTATTGTTATAAACTAGGTCTTACTTGATTAAAATTGGGATCTTGGTCCATTACGGAGCAGCTATTTGCTTTTTCATGTAAGACTTTCATGTTCTGAGAGAATTAAATGGCCAGCCCTCCACCTGAGCCAGGACATCTGGAGCACCGGACATTTTACAAGTGAGAACTGCAGTGCTACAGGAAAAGTGGGCAAGCCTGGGCTAGTTTCTCCAGGGTACGGCTGAAATGGGAAGGTGCGCTTACTTTGCTGGTGTTACTTAATGTGCTAGACATGGAGCTGTCCAGATCCACGCTGGCAGAGTGCTCCGGCAGGCCTCTGGCTTTACTGCCCTATGGAAAGAAAAGGCGGTGAGTTAGGGCCCCGTGGGAGGCATCAGGTGGACGTAGCTTGGTCCATTTAAATGAGTTCGGGAAAGACGCACTTCCTAGGTGACGGTGCTGGTTAACAAGTGTGGGCACCATCTCTCTTCTGCCATCTTTTAAGGTACCACAGCCACCTACATGTTCCCTGACACTCCGAGCGAGGAGCCGTCATTTGGCAGGGACGAGAGCCTGGAAGAAGAGCAGCCGCTCCTGCAAGCACCCTCAGCAGCTCTCTCCCCACATCACGCTCAAGTTGTGAGGGCCGCTTGCCTGTCACTCAACCAACCTCCTCGCCCTCCGCATCTCTCAAGGCCAAGTGCCCTTAGAGACAGACTGCTTTTAATCATCTTAGAGGATGCTGCCCAATTCTCAGAAGCATCATTAGACAAAAGTCAGCTTTAACCGATCCAAGAGAGCCCTGCGTCAAAGGAGTGCGTCATGAAACTGCAAGAACTAACGAGATACTCTTGAGTTTCAGAAAGGTGTGCAACTGCAGCAGAAAATCGATCTTCTCAGAAGTAACACCAAGGCTGTTTGTGAGAGAGAGGTGTGACTTCTTAAAGAACTCTGGGAGCTTCTTAAACTTCATTGGTGTACTTTAAGAAGCACTCTATAGAGCTATAGTTGATAATTTTTTTCTATAAAGGGACTGATAATAAATATCTTACAGTCTATAAGTTATGTAGTCTTGTAATAGGTATTCGATACTATACAAAAGTTGTGTTAGGCACTATTGACCTCACAAAGTCTAGCATCTGCTAAAGGCACCAAGATCCTTGGAGGCAAGGGATTGACAGCCACAGTAGTGTTCCTATGCTTAAGGGGAACACAGGAAAGGGTTCAGGAAAATGCCACTGGGTCCTTGTACGTCATCGGAGAGGAGGGCCCAGAGGAGAGTCAGACACGCACAAGAAAGGACTCTGGGAATTGGGGCGGGAGGCATGGGGGGATGGGGAGGGAGGGGTTAGGGGTGAGGGGAGCAGGGGGTTCAGGGGAGGAGGAGGGAGGGAACTGGTGTACCTATTAAGTTTGTATGAGCTGAAATAATAATAAAAAATGTATTAAAATTTTTTTAAAAAACAAAAATAAAAGTTGTGTTAGGTAATAAATAAATGAACAGATGATACTACATTCTAATAAAACTTTACTGACAAAAGCAGCAGGGACCCTTCATCCCTTGATCAAATAGGCTGTGGACATCTGCTACAGGGAGTCAGCAAAAGCAGACAACATAACAGTTTTTGAAGTTGTCCCAGTGATGGTAGGGGACAGAATCTGTCGTACCTTGGCATATCCAGTCTGTATGAACAACACTACAGAAGGGGACAAAATCCCACAGGACAGACATGGACAAGGAGACTCGCCCAGCACTCAGGAGGACTGGTTTGAGGTCAGCCTGGGCTACATAGTGTGGCACTACCTCAAGAAATCAATGAGTACACAAAACGTAATGTTCTGCTCACTTACAAAAGTGATTTCACTTAAATCTGAACAAATGATGCTACTTACCCGGGACAGAATGCTTTCTAGAGATTCAGTTAAAGACCTCTTGGCCTTATTTTTCAGCATATCTAGCCTAAAACGGGTAGCGCTGGATGGTAATTCACTCCCAATATTCTCTGTTGCCATCTGCGACGTCTGAAGGAGAGAAACAAGAAAAAGCTTAGTCCGCCTTTCCTTGCTGTGTTGGGAGGGTGGGCGCGTTCGGACCCACCCCCTTGAAGGCAGGCCACCACCGTCTGAATCTGCTCTCAGTGGTCCTCAGTGCCGCAAAAAGCTGACATGGCCCTCCCAAAGGAAACAAGTCCCGCCCTGAGACTACCAAGCTATGCCCCTGCCTCAGCGCCCTGCCATGTACTAGCTGTGACCTGCTGCAAGTTTCTTTCTCCAGGCTCCAACTTCAATAGTCTCAGGTAAATAGCGACTAATGACAATCTAATCACAAAACTGTGTTGAGACCAAAACACTAGTACAAAATAGCTGCTCGCAGCCTTTCCTGATAAAGCAAGAACTTCCCGCTTCACAGAGAAAGGCCCTGAGCCATCACATGCCCTTTGCCTTGGGAATCTATACCCAGAATGTGTCTAAAAACAAAAGGCATGCTTTAGGAAAATGACAGAATTTTAAAAGAAAACTGAAGAATTCAGAACTGAGGACACAGCTCACACAAGCACATGGATCTAAGCTCCGCCCCCAGCAACCCCATGTTAGTCCACGTTTGTATCTCCAGCACCGGGGAAGCTGGGACTGTGGATCCCTGGGGCTCGCTAGTCAGTTAGTGCGGCTAAGTCAGTGAGCTCTGGCTTCTGATGACAGGCCTAAGGAGCAGCGCCCAAGGGGGATCTCTGACCTCACATGAACATGAACACACGCACACACACAGAGGCACACGGAGAGAGAAAATTAAGGAAGCTGAACTCCTTTGAACACCTTTCCTTGATCTTTTTTCCTCCTCCTCTAGCTTTCTGAAACAAGACCTTCACAAATAAAAAAAGTCCAAAGACTGAAGCTGTTCACAGGGCCTGTTCACAAGATAAAGGGAAGTGGTCCGCACTGACCGGCTTCCCTCAAACTCAAAGATCGTGACGGCAGAGGCTCCGTAAAGAACAAAGCTAAGTAAGTAAGTTTGTGGAGGGTTAATGGCGAGGGGAGACTAACTTCACTTCTCCATGGAAATGGGATTAACGGACAGCGACACAAGCACATAAGCCAGGCCCTCGCTGCATCTGGCTTGCTAGCGGCATGTCTTACACTCGCCTGGCCCTTTTACTGAGACCTTTCAGGAACCTCCCGTGATCTCAAGACATCTCTGCCATGGTGACAAGGACCAGCTTCCTCAGGTCACAGCTCTCCATGACAATGCCGACTCTTCACAACTCTGGGTCAAAGCAATGTGAATTTTCCCTCACAGGCGCGTGCGTTTGAATCCGTAGTTGGTATCTGGAAAGGTTGTGGCAACTTTGGGAGGCGGAGCCTTGCGGGTGGAGGAAGCAGGCCTTGAGCTTGGGGAGCCCCACTTTGCTCCACTAGTCGTGGAGGCTTACCGCCTGCAGTTGCTCTCAGCTGTCCATGAGGGACATGACCTAAGCCACCTCTGGCTTCTGCCACCCGCCAAGCCTTCTGCTATGGGATGCCTACCCTAACGGACTCATCTCTCTCTGGAACCGCAAGCCAAATAAACCTCCCTTTCTCCCCTGGCTGCTTGTGTTAGAGTGCTACAGCAGCAGAAAGAGTAACTGTCGCACCCATTCACAGGATACAGACAGGAGCACTCACCCCAACCAATATTCCCTAATTTTCCTATGTGCGCAACAAGTGGAAACAAAGAGAGGCTTCAGCCTATAAGAAAACCCCAAGGGCTGGAGAGATGGCTCAGGGGTTTAGACTCTGTCTCACAAGCAGAAGGTCCTGAGTTCAGACCCCAGGTCCCAGTTAGAAAGCGCTAGGCAGAAATGGCGGAGGCCTGAACCTCAGGCCCTGGTGGGTGGAGCCTGGGAAATCTCAGAGCAAAGCAAGGAGGAGATAGAAGCAACCTAGGATGACCCCCAAAGTCACCCTTGGTCCTCCAAAGAGACAAACAATGACCTTGATACACACACATAAAAATAAATAAATATTAAAAAAAGAAAACCCCAAGACTCCGTGCATTCTGTGTAAAAATTACCAGGAGAGATTAAAAATAAAAAGTTCCATACCTGCTTCGTCTCTCCGATGTGAGTGTGCTCTTTCTGTTTTTCTTCATATAAACTCCTCAGGAAAGAAATAATCAACTCATTTTCTCTCTGCTCATTTCTTGGTCTCAATTTCTTTTAAAAAATCAGAAACAGCATATGTTATATTTATTTGCAACTGTCAACAAAGTTGCTATCCAACCCTGTGGGATACCAACAAGCTTCTTAGCCAGTAACTAGTGCTCACCAGTGATGCCACCAGGGGGCACCACGATCCTGGTAGTGAAGATAATATTTCAAAGAAAGTCATTGGGCCAGATTTAGCAGCTGATCCTTGGTTTTCTCTTACCCAAAATAAATTTTTAATAGCAAAATATTTATCAAATAATACAGTTTCAAAAAACCAGAAGGAACAAGATCTATGTAAATACTCAAGGTCAGGAGCCACAATGGCTGCACATTTATAGGCTCTTATGACTGATTAGGATTCTGGGCCTCGCCGCAAGGAAGGCACTTCCATACAGAATTCCATCATGTGTGTGTTTTCAGTGTGTGTGTTTTCATTCTCTTTCCTCTCTTCCTTCCTTCCCTCTCCTCTCCTTGCATTACATTGCATCTGTAGATAGTTTTGGCAAGCACACTGATGTGGAAGCACACGCAGGATCCAGCCACTCACAGAGGCCATGTCATTCCAGCTTAGTGCCTCCCTGTTAAAAGGACAGCGTCCAAGAGACTGCATGGTCTCTTCCAGTCACAGCAAATGGAACTTAGCATGCCACTGAACGTGGAGAAAACCAAATGAATTACACAGGAGAAGCACCAGGCATCTCATCCATGTGCTTTAGAAATACACTTGTTACCACCCATTCACGCTACCCACTGCTCCATCCCTCCTCTTTCCTGACTCCGAGGAGTTTCTAGCCCACCCTTTAGACCGGGGTCAGGGAGCACCGAATGGACTGACGAAGATCACAGCAGCAGAGAGCCACATGCTACTCTCTTAACTTTCGTCCCCAGTCAGCTAAGGACACATGTCCTTCATGCCAAGCACTGAAAGTGAAGCTGACATCAGCAGAGCACAGCCTTCTTGCGCACTGTCCCACAGCCGGCATAGAAAAGGCACCATGGGCTGGAGAGGTGGCTCAGGGGTTAAGCCTCTGCCTTGCAGGCGGGGTCCTGAGTTCGGATCCTAGACCCCATGTACAGACGCCGGGCGGAAGCGGGGGCGGCCTGCGTTTCTGGTCCTAGTAGGGCGGAGCCTGTGAATCCCGGGGCAGAGTAAACAAGGAGGAGGCAGTCCATGGTGGTTCCCAAATTCGTCCGTGGTTCTACACACACACACACACACACACATACATGTACACACACACATGCAAAATTGAATAAATAATAAAAAAATTTAAAAAAAAGAAGAAGAAAAGGCACCATGTTGCTTTTTAAAGCAAAAGGAACTCAAGAAGACACAACAGTCAAGATGGGTGGTTTTCCTTGAGGACGCCCTTCATGAGAATTTCAGACTCAAGCTTTCAACATCTGAGTAGTGACAATGGACACTCTCAATTCCAGTGGCGCCCAGAGCCTGCGGCCACTGGATCCTCAAAAAGTCTGTCATTCAAGTGCTGCGATTCCAGCCTAATGCTGTAGGCCCAGGAAGGTTACGAACACATCCAAAAGCCCACAGAGCAACCAAGATGCTCCTAGATCACTGGTGTGAAGGCAGAGGGCACAGTCACTTCTGGGCACCAAGAGGAGAATTATTTTTGGTTTTTTAGCTAAGATCTTACTACATAGAAAGGTTGGCCCTACGGAGCAGAGTAAACAAAGAGGAGGTGGAGGCGGTCCATGGTGGTTCCCGAATTCGCCCGTGGTTACTTACACACACACACACACACACACACACACACACACACACACACACACACACAAAATAAAGAAAGGTTGGCCCTAAATTCAAGATCTTGTGCTTCGGTCTCTTGAGTGTTGGACTTACAGGTGTGTGCCGCCATGCCTGGCTAGCAGTTTCTTTCTTATTTTTTAATGATGGGAAACAAAAAACACCTAAAATCAAAGCTTCTGGAAGAACCACTTGTTTCTGCCCATCTGGCATCTCTTCTCAAATTTGACCATGGCCTCTTGCCTGGCCTGCGCTTCAGAGCTGGGTCTCTAAAGACATCCTTGTTGACAATGGCTTTGTCCGAGGGGATGTCCACAGAGTACCCTGTGGCATGAGTTGATTGAGGAGTTTCTTAAAAAACTAAAAATATGGGGCTGGAGAGGTGGCTCAGGGGTTAAGCCTCTGCCTTGTCCTGAGGTCAGATCCTAGACCCCACGTATAGACGCCGGGCGGAATCGGGGGAGGCCTGCGTTTTGAGGCCTGCGTTTCTGGTCCTGGTAGGGCGGAGTCTGTGAATCCCGGGGCAGAGTAAACGAGGAGGAGGTGGAGGCGGTCCATGGGGGTTCCCGAATTTGTTCGTGGTTCTACACACACACACATATACACACACATCTACACACACGCACACACATGCACAATTGAATAAATAATAATAAAAAAATTTTTAAAAAACTAAAAATATACTCGTGGCAATTAGCTTTAGTTTGACAATTAAGAATTGCGCCTTCAGGCACCCTTATAAAGAACTCTTCAGTTAAGGCCAGCCTGACCAGCTGTGGAAGATTTTCTACCTGATATCCATATTAAGTAGGACCATTCCTTAGCAAATGGTAAGATACAAAGAATTGGTTGGCTTTGGCAGAATGGCAAACTAGACATTGTGCCCCTCTCTGAGCACCTGGGAATATGATGTAGCCATTTTTCTCAATTCCTGATACTGGTATAACTCTCCTTCCTGTCAAGATCACCTGTAGCCTTTAGCTGTGAGCAAGCGTAAGCTCCTCACTCTTAAGACCATATTCTTACTGCGGGATCCAGTGAGGGCGCTTCTTGTTTTTGTTTTGATTTTTTTTTTAACCCAAGTGAACTGAAAACATGCTCATATATTAAACTGATGTGGTTTTTACAGCAGCTTATTCATAACTGTTAAATTTAGAAGCAACTAAGATGGCTTCAATAGGTGAATAAACATTTATACAACAGATTGCCTAGCACTAAAAAGCAATGAGTTAGGAAGCCATGACAAAATACACAAGAACCTAAGTGCTACACACATGTATGATTTCACCTACACCGCATGCTGGAAGAGGCAAGCTATAGGGAAGGAAGAGGAGTCGATGGAGCCTGGGGGGAGCAGGCTGAGCACAGGGGATTCTTAGGGCAGGGCAGCTGCTCTGTGGGAATCCGCAGTGATGGATACAGAGTATCATGCAGCTATCACAGCCCGTGTCAAAACCCACCAATAACGAATTTGCATACAGACTTGCATTAGTAACATATTAAACAAGTCTACCATGCTAACGCAAGATACTATGTCCATGCAGAAAACGGGGATAAGAAGCAACAAAAGTTACATCAACACCTTCTTGACTTTCCATCCAATTTTCCTATAAACTTAAAATAATTGCTCTTTGCAAAGACAGTCCCAGAAGAAAGCACAAGGACTTGAACCCAAGTTGTTCGTCTCCCAAGATAAGCTTCTTTCCACTTTGTAAAGTCTTACCTCTTAGTCTAACATGCCTTTTTAACAAGACATTTATCGTGTGTGTAGACACAAGTGCACGTCTGTGGACACCTGCCTGCCACGGCACACAGGGGAGACTGGAGGACCACTGCAAGGTATGGTGGGCTCTGGGGACTGAGTTCAGGTCATCTCGCCAGCCTCAGTCTAACACTTTTCTCATGGGAGAAGTGCCCACTTTCCCCACGTTCACCAAGAAAGTGGAGGTTTCTAACATGAATCTGAGCTTTGAGCAGGTCCTCTGGGGACCCCTGAGACTTGAACCCACAGAGGCTCAAGGCCCAGCATGGGCTGGGACAGGGGTGCTGTGTCCCTTGTGTAGGAGGATGTCCCATTGAGTGGCTGGCTTGGGTTTGCTTTCCTGTTCAAAGACACTCAACCGTGCACTGTACCTGAACCTCCTCGAAAATAGTTGCTTGCTCCTGATTGGTCAATGTTGTCAGGTGTTTCTGGAGTTCTAGTTTGGTTTTAGAAGAATTCATCCCTGTTGAGAAAAGAAAAAAGACATCAGGTCCCGGGGCAATGTGGTGGCTTGATGCCATTCACGCTCTTGCTTTGGCATCCTCCCCGCCTTCAGCTGGCACAGCATCAGGACACTGCTACGACGATAGCGGCGCTTTCACTGGGCACTGGGTGCAAGCGCTGGGCATGGAGCACAGAATCTGCCTCATTTCACTGAACTCTCACAGTCTCTCCTCAAAGAGGCCGCCGCCGTCCTGATTTCGCAGTTAGGGACACTGAGGAGCAGAGAACTTGGAGACTTTTCCAAGTATCACCGTCTTGACCGTCCCCTGGGATGCACGGAGACACAAACTGTCCTCTGCGAGCTAACATACTCCACGTGCGTGATGCGAGTGGACTCCCCGCAGCCCACACGGCAGGAACTCGGCAGGAAAAGAACAAACACCCAAAAGTTGTCCCCTGACCATCATGCAGGCACTGTGATCTCTCTCGGGCGCGCATAAATAAAATAAAAAGTAATTTAAAATATGCTACACAGTGCAAATATTCTCTTAAAAATTGATGCACTCTTAGAAGTGTATAACAACACGAAAACACATTCTTCTCTCCGTGCGCGTGCGTGCATATGCGTGTGCGCGCGGGTGTGTGTGTGTGTGTGCGTGTGTGCGTGTGCGTGTGCGTGTGCGTGCGTGTGCGTGTGCGTGTGTGTGTGTGTGTGTGTGTGTGTGTGTACGCTGCGGCAATCCAAGGTGCCTTCGGAATCCTCCTGGACGGCTCTGCCTCCTCACTGCTTTGCTCTGGGGCTTCCCAGGCTCCGCTTTCTGGGCCGGGGCACCACGACACCCACCTGATAGGTTAATCTGAGACCTGGGGATCCAGACTCAGGCCCCTTTGCAAGGCAAAGGCTTTAACTCCAGAGTCATTTCCACATCTTTAAGGAAAACACATTTTTAAGGAAGAGTCACCCCGCTGATTTGAAAATGGACCCTTGTTTCTTCCAAGAGTTTGGGTTCTCTTCACATTAAATGGCTGCACCAGCTACAGCTGTCCCCTTCAACCTAAACAGTCTAAGACCTGCTCGTGAACACTACAAGGAGCCTGGAGGACAAGTCGGAAGCCTGCCTGAGTGTAGCTGGGGCTGTTCTGCCTTTTCCTGATTCGTGTTCAGGATGAAAAGATTGACAGTGAGTCCAACTTTCCTTTAAAAAATCCACTGTGGTTCCCTCTCCCCTGAGGACCATCACCCACTAGGCTAAGTGGGGAGCCCTGAGTAAAGTCAGGGTTAGCCTTCATCCTGAGCGCTATCCTGATGATGGTGGGCTGGAAGGAAGTTGGGGCTTGGCTATAGGAACTCGGAACCACACCTCGTTCCACTGGGTTTGCTGATGTCCACGGCAGTGTAGCAACACATCAGAAGTCAGGAGGCCCAGCAGCCCCAGCCTGGTCTGATTCAGCTAGGGGCTCCCCATTCCCACCAAGGAATTAACAGCCCCAGCCTAATACTTGTAGTTCTTAGAGCTATTTAAATTTTGGACTTGGAGATTAGAAATGTCCATCCAGCAATGATTGACATTTGCGTAGGGAGTGAGAGAGGTGCTAAGGGGGGAGCATGGGACCCCATGTATGCTGGAGTCAGTGCCCTGGGACTGGCTAAATACTCAGCCAGGGCTTCCCTTATGGAAATGTATCAATATTCAGTAAACCACTTCGCCTCACTTATTGGGATTGGAAAAACTTTCAAGCAGGAAACTCCAAATCGGCCCATAAAACAATGAACACCTCATCTACTGAGATCCTCTCTCAATGCACCATGTTGTCTATTAGAAATGCTCTGCGCTGGTCTGATGGCTCAGGGATTAAGACTGTCTTGCAAGCAGAAGGTCCTGAGTTCAGATCCCAGGTCCCACATTAAAAACGCCAGGTAGAAATGGCAATGGCCTGCACTTCTGGCCCTTGTGGGTGGAGCTCTGGGAAATCCCAGAGTAAAGCAAAAAGGAGGTAGAAACAATCCAGGATGATTCCTGAAGTCACCCTTGGTCCCCCACAAGGACACACAGTGCTCTCTGATACACACAAAGTAAACATTTCCTTTTGGAAAAAGAAATGCTTCGTTCTGTGGGTAAAGCACACCCTTCCCAGGCTCGAAACGGCTGTTTGACAGCTGCTTTTTAAAGCAGCGTGGCTTTTCTGCCTTGTTTGGTTTTATTATGTCAGTGACGAGGTGGATGATTATTCCCCAAATGGCCCTACAGCAGTGAAATCCTGATTCTGATGAAGCTTCTCAGCTGTGACTGATTGCTCAGCTAGCCCAATGCCGGCCTCTCTGCAGAACCTGGACGCACTCCAGCTCCAAGACCTGCTCTAAGGTCAAAGCCAAAGTCGTCACCCCTCTTCTTAATAAGCTCCAAGGGGCATTTCCGTCATCGTTTACCTTATCTTGACAACCACTGCGGAAAAAGTTAGTGATCCTCTCACTAACTTCTCTTGTTCCCATACATTTTGTGCAGGTCAGCAAATAGAGCGTGGAAAAGAGTTTTTAAAAAAATCAATCATGCTCATTTAAAGAGCACTGTAATGCCACAAGTCAACCTTCCCAGACCTTAAGATGTCAACTGGTGACTTATTCTAAAAAATAAACCAGATACTGCTTCACATCTATTAGGACATTCATCATCATCTAAAATAAATAAGGCCTCCTTAAGGACAAAGAGAAATCAGAACCCCTGTATACTGTTGGTATAAGCATTATAGAATGGTATGGTGGTTCCAAAAAAAACCCTGAAACAGAATTACCAAATAATCCAGCAGTTTCACTTCTGAGTATATGCTAAAAAGATCTGCAAAGCAAAACCTGAACAGGAACTTACATGCCAACCTTCAGGCAACATTGCTTATAAAGCTGAAAAGTAAAACAATCCAAAAAGGACACATGGAATGGAATATTATTCAGCCTTAAAAAGAAAATGAAAGCTGATACACAGAAGATGAGTGAAATCTAACAGGCAACGGTAAGTGAAATAAATCAGAAACAAGAAGACACAGCCTATGTGTTTGTCATATATAAGGTACCTAGCGTAATTTCATTCATAAAACAAAGCAGAATGGTGGCTGCCAGGGGCTAGGTGTGTAGAGCTGTGACGAAAGCTCCAGCGACAGACGGCGGGCAGAGCTACTCCACGCGCCACAGGGCGCAATGCCGCTTTGAGTGCATGCTTTTGCTTTTTTTAAGGAGAATTAAATGGTAAAACAGTTTTATGTGAGAGGTATTTTTTCCACAATTACTTGGAAAAAGGAAATCAGATCTAAATATCAATGTAGTAAAGATTGTAACAAGTGTCTAGGTATGAATAGTTCTTTGTTTTCACAAAGACATAAGTTGTTTAAATTTCATGATGTTCCCCAAATCACATGAAAACATTTTAGGGACTGGCAAGATGGTCGAGTGGAGAAAGGCACTTGCCAGCAGCATGATGACCAAATTTCAAATTCTGGAAGCCGTATGGGGGAGGAGAGAACCAGTTCTAACAAGCTGTCCTCTGACCGCCGCAGGAACGCCACGGCATGAAGATGAACAACATGTGTACACATTCACATGCAGAGGAACACTGGATACATGCAAAAACTTTAGACAGCCTCCTGCCAGTGAAACAAAGTACGAGATCAAGAAAAGAGAAACAAATCCCTCACTTTCCAGAACACACCAAAACCAGCCAACCAACTCTGGCTCTCACCTCGCTCCTTCCAGCTGAGGCAGACAACGGTCTGCTGGTCTGTCGTGCCAGCAGTGGACCCCCAATGCCCCCCCCCCCCCCACGGTCTGAATGGGAGTTGTTCCCCCAGGCTCAGGGGCCTGAATTTTCAGCTGATGCTAATGTTGGGAGACGGAGGCACCTCGTGCCTTGCTGAGGGGAGGCACGTCACCGGGGGCGGGTCCTAGCTTGGCAGCCCCGCCCTCTTCCTCTCAGATTCCCCTGTTCTCACTGCCTTGTGATGGCTGCAGTGACCTATGAACTCGTCTCCTGCTTCTGCCTCTAGCCACGATTTCTGCTTTGTATTCCCGCCATGTGGACTCTCTCCTAAATGAATCTCCCTTTCTTTACGTTGTGTTGAGTGCTGCTCACGGCTGCAGAAAGAAGGGTAACTCCACCACGCCCCCTTTTCTCAAGAGGGACCCCTCCGCTCCTCTCTTATCTCTGTGGCTCAAATTTTTCACCAATTCTAAAAATTAAAATTAAAAAAATAAAACAAACAAAGTCGGCTGGCATCCCGGGCGGGGTCTTCCCCAGCATCCCTTCGTTCTGGAGGGAGGGTCGGCTGCAGGGGACGGTGTGCTGCCCGGCTGGGAACCTGGCTCACCTGACACTGGTTTATTCCTAGTCTATCTGTAAACTGTGCAAAATACATAGATCCTTTTCTTCTCAGAAACACGGTAATGACTAAATGGATAAATGTATGTTAAAGGAGATTCTTAATACAATCCTAGCCCTTCTTGATAGCCAATAAACATTAGCTGCAAATGATAAGATTTTATGGCTTCTTCCTACTATATAAGTTTCTAGAAACTGTGGTCTTCTCCTTTTTCCCATTCACTCCTCCATTGCTTCCCGACACTAAACCTTGGCGGCAGAGGCTTCAGATCCCCTCTAGAGAGGAATATAGAAGCCTACATCTTATCTTACTTAGGACACTGCCCCACATTGTCCAACGATTGATCCACGACACACACCTCCCCAACCCCTCCATTACCCTCAGAGGACCTTGAAGTGCCCTGGAGAGGGCATGAGGGGAAATGCCACCCTTACCTTCGTCTCCACCATGCCCAAGACGATATCCAAGCACCAAAGACATCTGGTGCTGGGTGCGAGTCTGACTGTGATCCATTGCAACGCCCCCAAACCAGCCTCCCCCCCATCTCAGGCTCCCCCCATCTCAGGCTCCCCCCATCTCAGACTCCCCCCATCTCAGGCTCCCTCCCATCTCAGCCCCCCCATCCCAGGCCCCTCCCATCCCAGATGCGGCGCCTGGACTCACCCTCTATCCTCTCGCAGAGCTTGTGCAGGCCCTGCAGAGGGCAGCCCTCGCACAGCTGGGCGGGCGCCTTGGCCGTCTGCTGCACGGCGGCCACGGTGAAAGCCTGCTTCAGAGTCATCATGATCTCGTCCACCTGCGAGGAGCGGAGACGCAGCAGACGCATCAGAGGGCGAGATCTGAAGACTGTTCCCCACACGCCCACAGAAATAATGGTGGTAATGGCTACAATTACCATCTTTGAGATGCTACCTGAAGAGTCAGCGCTCTTAATGAACATATGGTACAAGGTAAAACATTAATGCTAGATAAAACTTTCCTCATCCAAAGTTGAAAATGACTTGCACTTTTTTGTGGGGTTTTTTTTGCTTGTTTTGTTTTGTTTGTTTGTTTTGTTATGCACGGGGAGCACAGGGTCTCACCATGAAGCTCAGGTTGGCTGACATGGAACTTGTGATCCTCCTGCCTCAGCCTCTTGAGTGCTGGGATTATAAGGTTTGGCCAAAATGCCGTGCTAAAATGCTACTGGACCAGAGGGTGGGAGTGGGCCCGTTGTTCCAAACTGACGGCGATAAAATGAAAACCCAAGGAAGCCTCGGACGTGCAGCGGGCAGTGACCGGTCATGGGTGAGAAACTGAAAGTCAAGTATGGATGTGAGCAGTGCTACGCAGTTTGGGCAACACAGAAAAGAGCGAGCTTGGAATTCTTCCCGGGGTTTCCCATCAGACGTGCGAGCCTCTCACCAGAGCTTCGTTGGTGCACTGGAACACGTAACAGACGAAATGAAAGCCGCCACCTGAGGATTCCCGGCAGATAAACCCAAAGTGATCCACGTGCCTGATGCCCTAGGGGGAGGGGGAGGGGGAGGGGGAGAGACAGGAAGGTGAATTGTAGCAAGCAAAGGCAAGACTTCCCAAGATCAGGTTTGCATCAATACACCTGTTTTAAAGAACCCTAGAAGGCATTTCAAAATAAAAATTTTTATAAACCTCTTGCATGAAGACTGACATCATAGTAAAATGTTACTTCAATTACCTCCCAATGAGAACCAAGGTTTGCGAATTCAAGTTTTCAATGCTTATTCCAGCACTAAAAAAAGTGGAGAAAAGCTGATGGAGAAACTAAACTAGAAGCTCTCTTGGACGTTAAAGAAAACCTTTACAAAAAAAAATCAAAGACAGACAAAGTAGTTAATAAAGAAACACATGTATATAAACAAATGTGTGAACATGTACAAACAACTTACATACACACAAACCTTAAGACAAGATTTGAAATAACAGACAAGCAATGGGTGGAGTGAACTGATATGAAGAATGGTAAGAAGTTCCACATACCACATACATACCAAGTAGAAGTTTTTAAGCTTAAGACACTAAGGTCAAGACTCTGCCAATGTGCTGCAAGCTCTTTACCGCTTATTTGTATGTGAGTGTGTGTGTGTGTTTGCACGTGGAAGAACACGTATGTGTTATATGGGAGGTGCATGTGGAAGCCACAGGAGGTTGAATGCTGGGCATCATTCTTGATGGTTTTTTCAGGGGGCTTCTGACTAAACGCAGAGCTCAGGGACAGGGCTACTCTTGCCAGCCAGCTTGTCTAGGAATCCCTAGGTCTCCATCTTTCAAGGCTGGAATTTCAGGTGGGCCGCCACTCTATCCTTTCTGACGTGGCCTCTGGGGATCCAATCTCGGGTCCTTCCATTGGTACAGAAAGCACTTTGACCACACAGCCATCTCCCCGTCTTCCCAGCCTCTAAGAGCTTGTGCTAATACACATCAACACACAGACTTGCCCGGAGAGCATCAGCTAACAGAAGTGACCTAACTACAAATAAGATTCCTTTATTTTATTTATAAGATATAGTATAAAACATTTATTTACATATGAATACATCAAGGTCTTCTGAAAGCACCATCAGGCAGATTATCAGTGCTTGTAGCTTAAAGATCAGGAAGCTCTATAAACTTACAAACTATACTTCCTTAGGAATGCGACAATCGCTTAATGAAAGGAAACACTTAATATACAGGAGTGAATCAAGACTAAAATTATGCACATAATCTCACTTTCAAGCCAAATATTTTTCCAGTGAGTGACTGCTAACGTATTCTGATATCTCAATCAAAGTTCTCCAACATCAAATTAAATATGTAAGAAACAAATCAAATACACAAATTGCTACTTAGCTACTTAGGAGAATCAACTTTGAAAATTATTCGCTAATTCCACCTTAAGAAGACTACTTATTTTCATATTTTGCAAAATAACCCTTTTCATTACTTAAGTAATTTGCATTATAAATCAAGAAACACTGAGATCTCTTACTATCACTTGTAAACTATGGAAATGAAAAATCAGATTTTTTTTTAAAAAAACAGCCCCAAGCAGGAATATAAGTGATCTCATGTTTGTGAGGATAATTTTGAGGAAAACTGGCTTAGTTTATCACATTGAGATTCCTCAATACAGAAGATTATAAATGCATATTAGAGGAGATTCTCAAAAATAAGTACTGACTCTCACATTTGAAAGGAAATGATTGATACTAAAATGTTATAAATCTTCTATAAAGTAGAAAGTGCATGTATTTATTGTACATATATATGAAAGCATGCATATAAATGTATACCCCTGGAAATAACCAGAGAATATTACTACTAATAACTGTAACTAAAGAAAAGAACATCTGTTTTCTCCAGGATGCTGTTGCTAAGAGCAAAATTGTTAATTTCAAGATTATACTTAGCCTGAATACACTGAAAGAGGAAGCAGGCTCACAGACCGAATCATAAAAACACACACTTTGTTACATGGAGCACTTCTACTTTGTGGCAGTCATTAAGAGAAATAAAATCAATGGCCTATCTCCACTTACCTGAGAGCAAAAGGATATCTCCTTAAAATTTTTCTCCAATGCAATTTTTTTGGTGTCAGGACTGATGAGGTAAACTTCAGACTGGCCGATCTTAAAAGACAAACAGAAGAAAGCAGTTTCTCGTGAAAACTGAATTTGAGTTTCTTACATGTCGTGACCTCTGAAAATAAAGAGGAACGAGTGGAGAGTCCTCTGAAAATTCTAGCATTTCACTGCAGAAAACAGTTTCAAAAGTCACATCTATGGCACAGATACCTAGTGGCTCAGGACCACCGCGGCATGCACCTCCACGGGACAGCAAGCGTCCCTAAGAGGAAAGAACCAGATGCTCCCTTACCAATACGCCCCTTTGAAAATGAGTCTTTGATACAAGCATTTCAGAAAACTTAATTTTCTGTCTAACCTTTCCAAAACTTTTTCTAACAGCTATTTCTTTCTTTCTTTTTTTTTTTTTCCAGTTATGAAAAGTCTTTTTTAGTTGAAGAATGAACCCTTAGGGATTTCACATACACCAGAGATAAACATTAGGGAAACAAATACATTTTCTCAAGAACTGTTAAGAGCCACATCTTCCAGTCTTTCCTGGTGAAGTTATCTCTAACTGTTATTTCTTCATATTGTACTGCTTATGGAATATATACAACATATCAGGCATTCATACACTACTTACATGACTTAAAGGTAGGAATCATGTGAAATCAGCCCGGCTTATTATCACCAGAACCCGCAGTGCTAGTAGCTGAGCACCCCCTGGCTGGCTGGAAGGCCATGTCTCTGGCCCCCACACCTGCATCCAGCTCAGCTGCTTGGGTCTGGATGTGTTGGCTGCTACGGGTTTAACTTCTCCTCGGGATCTCGAAGTTACTGGTCATATCCTCACAGCCTGACCCTAACTCACGGTCCTTTCTCGTGCAGCTTCTTCATACTTGGATGTGGAACAGAGAAATAAACTTGTTGGCTTACAAATCAACTGCACCCTCAATGTATAGGTCCCAGCGAACCTTGTGTACAGTTGAGGGTGTCGCTTTTGCACTCAGATAGGCTTTTCTCAACTGTCTTCCAGGCAGGCAAGACTGCCGGTCCCTACCGACATTCTTTCACAGAACTAAAGAATGATGACAGCTATCATCTTTAACCTTTCAAAGTTAGCCTGGGCTGAATTTCCCTACAGTAGGAACTGGTTGAAGGTTGTCCACATCTGAAAACAGTGAATGATTCTCCACTTCAGGTGCATTTCATCTCATCAGAGGAAGTATTTTTACTTACCTACTCCTAGTGAAGGTCATCCTTACTTATTTGCAACAGAATCTTTGACATCCCTCAGCTGAGAAGCTCCAAAGCATTCTTACTGGGCTAAGGCTGGGCTGTAAAACTGGGTATGGCTCCAGCAGTCGGCTCAGATCCAGTCAGCCGCCCTCTCCCTCTAGCTCCCTGAGGAAGCTCGCCTCGTCTGCTCTCCCCATCCCAAGCTGTCTGCCTCTCACCTGCCTGCTTCGATGGCTTCCTAGTCCTCCTCCTCCTCCTTCTCCTCCTCCTCCCTCTTCTTCCTCCCCCTCCTCTTCCTCTTCTTCCTCCCCCTCCTGTCTTCCCCAAGCAGAGTCTTGCTCTGTACAAGATACTCTATTTTAAACCTTTCAGTCATTCTCTTCGACTAAGAAGAAAATTCTGAACACGACTCCGTAAGGTTGATACTGATAAAGCCCCTGCTTCTCCTAAACCCTCAAGGAGACTAAACTTCGGGTCATGTGGAACAGAAGCACTTTACTTGCTTAAAAGTAATAAGAAAATGAAAAGTAAGAATGGGAGGTTACCACTGCCCTCACTGGCAAGACTGTATATTAACCTCAGAAAACAAGGAGGTGAGGCAAAACCCAGGGTGGGGAAGGTGCCTGCCAAGCAAACGGGTGTAATGGCTTTGAGACACTCTCCAGTACTGCTTCATCCCACCCCCCATGCCTCCCGCCTGCTCCTCTCTGATCTAAGAGACCCCGCCAGTTGACTACAGGGACACATGGGCTTGGTGGGAATCACATCCCCAAAGACTTCTCTCCTGGTTCCCAGGTGTTTCCACAGCATCCTCTACTCCACTGCACTTGTTGCAAGTTAACTAGACAATCGCTGGTGTAGTCAGTTGCTGCCTGCCTTGTTAGATCTAAAATCCATGCAGGAGAGACTATTCCTGCTTTCTTCACTGCTGTGTTTCTAGCATGCTGCAGCCACACAGTAAACACTTTCAAATAAAGGCACTGAACAGCTTCCTCAATGACACCACAAGAGTGTATCAAAAAAAAAATCACTAATTAAAGCACAAGTCTTGTGGCCAATATAACGTTCTTCCATGCAGTAGGTCAGTAATGAAAACAGGAAGAAATTGTCCCCAATTACCCTCTGACCCAGCATCTGGATTTCAAAACCACATCTATTATCCACACAGCATTAACCTAGGTGGCCAGCTCCCTCACTGCTTGGCCATTTTGTTGCCTTGGTAAGCACAGAAAAGACACTGTGCATTTATGTCAACTTTGTTCACTACTAAGACAGTAAGCTACTGTCTGCCAAGCAAACGGGTGTAATGGCTTTAAGACACTCTCCAGTATTCCTCTCCAGGAGAGTAATAGTCTCTCCTGCAGAGAAGCTCCAAATCATCAGCAGAGGCCAACTCCCTTGCAGGAGGAGGCAGATCAGTCACACCTAAGGAAGCCCCAGGAGGCCACTCACACCCCCAAGAAAGCGCTCAGGCCAGCATGAAACCCCAAGGACAGCCACGCTTATTTTTTCCCTTTTCCACTGTTGGCTGTCAGTTTAACTTTTTTTCTATTAAAAAAGAGAAATAAAACTAAACTAGTATTTCAGTTTTGGTGTAGGTTTTAAATATAAGGTTATCCAAAAATCAAAACTATCCAATTAACTGGGTAAATGTTAAAATGTTTTGTTGAAACTTGTTTAAAATCCATTCTTAGATCTCTTCCCACATAGAAAAAGTGTCTTCACGACTTGAGAATATGTACGGTAGATAGAAATTATCTGAAGATATAAAGGATCTCTTCTGTTTTCCTCTGATTCTCTTTCTGGTCAAAGCTAACAGTAAGAAATAGGAATATGTGTATGTATCGTACATTTATGATATCTTTACCCCTTAATCCGCAATTCCTTTCCCCTAGTAAGAATTTTTTAATGGGGGGGAATATGCGCATGTATGTTGTGTGCATGATTATGATGAATGTGCATGCATGTGCAGACCCCAGAGTGGTATGAGGAATCATCCTGGAATCTCCACCTCTCTTCCACATTACTGTTTTGAGGCTGGGTCTCTACACATAGAGCTTGCAGGTAAGTTAGTCTGGCTGGCTAGTTTCCTCTGGGGATTTCTAGGCTCTACCATCCAATGTACTGGAATTATCAATCAGGCAAGTATTTTCAATGGTTGGTATCTAAGGATTCAAACTTGCGTCCTTTTGCTTACAGGACAAGCACTTTGATGGCTGAAACATCACTTCTGCCCCCATTAAGAATCTCCTCTGGGGGGAAGGCACTGCTAGCTCCATGTCAGGCTGCGAAGGTGGCAAGTAGCAGCCCCTGAAGCAGCCCGAGGAGATGGATGAGGAGGATATGGTGTCAAGCAGAAACCAAGAGAGGAACAGAAGAAACTCGAGGAGCTAAAAGCAAAGGCCGCGGGAAAGGGCCCCCTGGCCACAGGTGGAGTTAAGAAATCTGCAAGAAGTAAGCGGTTCTCTGTACCTGAGATGATGGTGACCCTCTTCTATCCCTATTTAAACGTCTGGACTACCTGCTGTAGCATCTTTTGCCATTTAAAGGCTACAATGAAGTGGTGTCTCAGACCTGTTGTACATTGTAATAAACTTTTGTTTAAAAAGAAAGAAAGGAAAAATCACACAGTGGCTCATTGTCTCCAGGTTTCCTTCAGCCGTTCTTTCCTTCTCTGTGAATTTAAGGCAAACTAGCCTAGAATCCCGCCCACACCTGCTGCTTCATCTTTGTACTACTCTCACTTTTGTATCACCTTGAATTAAACCAACTCCTTTAAAAAACAATCTTCTCTGGGCTAAGGAAATCATTCCATATGAAAACACACAGATTCGCACATCCATCTAAAGCCTCTGCTAGAACCCCGACAGAGCGCCCAGCAGTGTTTTACCGTGAAGAGCATCGTGCGGTTCTCCTCAATATCTGTGGGCTGCACGCTGTGGCCCCCGATGAGGTGGCTCTCGATGTCGCTCTCGTCGAAGGAGCTGAAGGTGCTGCTGCGGAGGGTGGCGTCCTGGAACTCCTTGCGGAAGGCCAGCGAGCGCAGCCCGGGCTGCGAGAAGGACTTGCGCATGGGCCGCTGGCCCGCCTCGCCGGGCCCCCCGGGCACATCCCACTCGGCCCGCCGGCTGCAGCTGACGTGGTTGAACTTCTCGATGCACTCATCGATCAGGGCCGGCGGCGCCTTCTTGTGGGCCACGGTCACCCGGCCGCAGAAGAGCACCTCGAACTTCTTGGCGAACGCGTCATCAAACTCCGAGGGGCAGCGCAGCTCCTCCTGGCGCGCGATCTTCCCCGCCTGCCGGATGGAGCTGATGATCTCAGGCACCTGCGCGAGAGGGAGCCGGTGAGTGGGCGGGCAGCGGTGGGGACCAGGATGGCGACCACGCAGCAGGGGAGCCTGGCTCACCAAGCACCCACAGTACGTAGCAAGATTAAGTGACTCAGCCCGGGACACGGCTTCGCAGGTCATCAGCCTCAGCACGGGGCTCCATGGAGCATCAAGGCCAGGGGGAGGGAGGCATATCAACCCTAACACACGACCCCATGAGGCATCAACCCCAGCTTGGAGCTGGGGGGGGTTAAGCCCCGGATGCAGCTGGGGAGGGAGGGGCAGCGTCATCCCAACACACGACATGGCATCAACTCCAGGATGCAATTGGGGGCATCAACTCCAGTACACAGTTGATGGGGGTGGGGCATCAACCCCAAGACCAGGACCAGGAGCAAACTTTGAATTCTAAAGCCAAGGTCCTCCGAAGAACTCATCTCCACAGAGCTTGTTGCCAACATGATTCACCAAACACACCCATTACACCATCATTTGTGGCCCTGTCCTTTCCAAAGCCAGGTTCACTAAGTGTTGGGATGAAGGCTGACTATAAGTATGATAAGATATTGCTTCCGTGACAATTAACCAGTCATGCCTCCGTCCTGCACATCCCAAGGATGAAAACAACGTAGCAGCTAGAAGGTTTTTAACCAAGGAACGAGCAAGCCATGGCTAATGTTGCGTCCATTTGCTGGGGCTGCTTCTCACGGAAGACTTAGCAACGCATCTGGGGTTCACTTGCCAAGGGGTCCTCATCCCTACCACTCCTAGACCATATTCTTCAGAGCAGCATCAGGAAGCGGACGCCACCTTGAATACACACCTGTGCGCCCCTTAGATGACAAACATCCACAGTGCAGTCGAGCGCTGCTTGAGGAAACAGGCGGGCATGAATTTAATAAGCTGAAGAGCCCAGTTCACTCACTTTTCTACAGATAGAACATTCCTTTGAAGGCCTAATACCCATCAGCCACTGTCTATTGAACAACATTACAAAGAGGAAAAGTCAATCCCGTTTCCGCTTCAGATGTAAGATCAATGTGTGCAGTAAAGAGCGACGGTTCTAATGGACTTTTCAAAGCAGGCCTGTATTCTGTGTCCGTGACTTAATTTTCAGAGAGTGAGATCTGCTGAATCACAAGATTTTTCTTTGTCATTAAGTACCAAACATGCCTTGAATGTCATCTTTCTGCCATAAAGATAAGAACACATCCTTTCAGGGCGTTTTGTCAAAGAGCCAAAAGTATCTTTAGAGACGAGGTTTTTAAAACTGATTCCTGAAAGCATGAGACCTAAGTAATCCTTGAAAAGAGCTGCAGTTTTAACAAGATGTCGAGCACGTATCTTCATGAGGGTTTTACAGACTCAAGCTGCAGCTGACTCCTATGCTGTCAAACAACTGTGTACGTCACATGCAGCTGAAAAATAAAATGAGAGAAAGAAGAAACAATAGGAGTGTTCGCACCTTGGCCAGTAACAAGATCTTAGCAAAAAACAAAAGTGCCACAGTTTCTCTATGGGGGAAAAGGAGGTTTATAAGATTAAAAGCATGATCAGATTTTCTAGGGAAAACTTAATTTTGTGTGATTAAGAATAATATTTCATTCTAATCAAAATAGCAAACTTATGGTGGAAAGAATCACCTACTTTTCTGAGCAAGTATTTGAGGCTCTTTTATCAGAAGTCACATGAACCTTCCGGAATACTGTCCTGCTATGAACAGAAAATCTACAGCTTCTGCAGCTTGTGGGACTATCAGATGCTTCTGTATGCTGTGCCTTCTAATAACTCTCAAGTGAGCGATAGTTGCCTTTCATTAACTGTCAAAGAGGGAACAAATATGGGAAGTCACGTGAGTTTATGGCAACTCATCGGCCAATGGGAAAAACACAAACCAGAGCAACTTGCATACACTGACTCTTCCTCAAGTGGAGCACGTGGCAGTTTACACTGCAGTAGCTTTTTTCAACCAATCTCTCTAGTACTTTCGTTAGACTCTGAAGGACACACTTGGTTCAAAGACCAGAGCCAAGCTCTCCTTGCTCTGACAAGTTTGTTCGAGTGCTGTACAAAAAGGACTGAGAAGGCTTGTGTAATGCAGGTCATAAAGGAGGTACCTGGAGCCAGGAGATCTGCTCCCAGCCAGGGCATGGCTACGACTTTGGGACAAGGGACAGGAGAGTGAATCGAGGAAACCAAGAGGGACCCTGGAAAACCTGGTAGCATTTTAGCAAAGAAGAGTATGGAGAATGGCAGAAGGCAGGAGGCTGGATAGGCAGTAGGGCAGTACATCAGGGCGGTCTTTAAAACGACAGGAGAATAGATGGAGCGTAAGCAGGCTGGAATTGGCAGCTCACACAGTCATAAAAGGAAATGGGAGAGTGTCGATATTAACCTCCCAAAATAAACATGACTGAAAAGTGGGCCTTTTCAGTCTTCAACAAGTTACGATATTTCCTGTGTAAAAACAAAACAAAAAAAAAAGCCAGCCCTCTTAAGGCAAATACACTGAGGTCACTGGAGATGTACTGTCTCTGATACGATCTGGTACTTTCAACAAGAATCTTTTTTTGTTTAGTCAGAGCAGTATAACTATTTCTGCTTGCAGATCAGCGGATAAGTAAATCAAAAGGAAACAAGAGCAAAGGCAAGAATCTAAAGTGCTCGTCTGGAGTCACTTTAACTGGTTTCCGCTTGGGTTCCATTCCTTATTCAGTGAGAACTACCACCACCACCACCACCACCACCAAGTTCAGTTATAATTAAGACAATCACCAACTAACAAAGAGAGGTGTGATGTGTCACAAACAGCGTAGGTGAGGCCCTGGGCATGATCCCCGGCATGGCCGCCACCAGGAGAGAGCATTCATGAGCGGCCTCTTGGTCATCAATTCCAGTCCATAGTAAAGCTCAGCTCTGAAGGGAAGCTTGCACTTTGTTACAATAAAAACATTCACACAATGACAAATCATAGTAAAGAAGGAAGGTTTGGTGAGGCTTAAAGTGACTATTGTTAAGTAAACACAAAGAAAGTGACACTCTAAGAGAAACATTCACTTCTGTGCAGGTCCTTGCTTAAGCACGTGGGCCAGCATTCTTTTCAAGGCTTTGGGGATTTAAGGGATTATAAAGTTCTGCAAGTGTAATTTTATTCATAAGGATTTAGGAGAGAGTTTCTGAAACAATCTTTAGAAAAATAAATACTTTGCATTACAGTTTGGTCTAGGTGCCACTGTAACAAAGATTAAACAAATCTAAAGAAGTTGATGTCTGTATTTAAGACCCACCAGTTTTTTTTTTTCCTGTTCTAAAATATTAAGTCATTCTAAAGCTGCAAAAGCACAGCAGGCAAGCAAGGCTTCGTCATCCCTTAGAGGGCATGTTTTCTCACTTAGGAGTTAAATAAAGCAAGTACTCCATACAGAAAAAGTACTCTTTTCAGTGAAACTATCTTCCAGATAATTGTGTTATATTACTGACAATAATAATTATGGTTGTTTGATGGTCATAAACAGGGGGAGAAACTAAATGAAACCAAGTTTTTGCTCATTGAAATTTCTTACAAAACTCTTAAGAGAACGCCGTACACTACCTGCCTGATACATTATTTTCAGAGAGGAGAGAGAAGAAATCAACCATCGGGCACTCTCCAGGCCCAGCACATGACCATTCACACTGAGCAGGTCTCTGAGGACATGAAGGTTTGAACACACCTCCTCCTATGACCTGGTTCTCCAGACCTTATAAGACCTGGAGTCTCAGAAAAAACAAACGCGCCTAGGTACGTGGTTCCTAGTACAACAGGACAGATGTTAGAACACGAACAGGCGCAAGACAGCTAACTGCATTTCATCATCCTGAAGGACAGCAGATGGCATACAGGCTGGCTGCAAGTACCCTGATGCAGGGGGCACCACCCTGACGCAGGGGGCACCTGCCTTCATTCACCTCTGCCCCGCCTCCGTCCCTTGGGTCTTGAGCTTTTCTTACATGTAAAACAGAAACTGTCTTACCTAGCTTCCTTGGTTCTGATGGAAATTTACAACCATCCATAGCTTTAGAACTCTACATAAATGTTAAGTCCAGGGGGATACTCCAAAAGATCTCTACACTGCCCACCAAGTCAAAGCCTTCCTACAAACTTTCAAATATAATGCTGCTGCACATGATGTCATTTAGGGACTGCAGGGGTAACAGAAGTGAGTAGGAGAAGGTAAGAAGTGCAAGACGCCACTCAGGGGGTAAACACTAGTCCAGCAGCTATGCCTCCAAAAAGTCAAATTACCTCGTACAGTTTCTCAAACAGCTGCTAGGGTCAGGGCACTTGCCGATAGGACCATTGCTGACAGAACCCCTAGGCCTGCTGGGTACTGGATCTGGCAGGCCAATCCCCTTCACTGAAGGCATCAATCCCCAGATCAAAGACAGCTGCCCATCAGGATGGTCAGTACTCCTACACCCTGAAGCACATCAGTATTTCCCACTCCCGGGGACAGCTGATTGACTCCATGGTTTTTTTTTTCCTATGAGAAAGAGGCTCTACTGATATTGGTACTGATCGACAATACTGATGTTCAGAAACAGCCTGAGTAGATTCCCGTCGCAAATGCTCGCACGTGGTCCCGCGCTCGCTGGCTCCCTGCCATGGGAAGTGAGAAATGGCCACATAAAGTACTAGTTCCAAAGCTCAACGGGTTCTAGGCAATCTGCAAAGTGTCCACACACTGCCACACGCCTGGGCATAAATGTGCCACTCGTAGAGTCCTCAATTTCTCTCGAAGGGCAGTTTCTTCCCTTCATATGAGGGGGTAGAGTGGGGGCAAAGACTCACATCTGGAGTCATTCGGTGTGTGTGACAGGTGCTGATTACCATACTGAAAAACACAGCTGTCCCCGGGGCCTCCAGCCTGAATTCAGCACCCACAGAGGTGCTGCTAAGCCGCTAACCCGGGAGATCCATTATGTGATGGCCAAGAAATCACAGGTCTGTTATGGCTGCAAAGTATGGAGAAGAAAGATACGCCTTGCCCTGGTTTTCCACCTTTGTCTGTTTCTCAACTTGGCTACGGTCAGGGTCTGGGTCCTGGGCTGTTTCTAGGAGCTGCGTGGCCTGAAAGGGCCAACCAACCTCAAGAGCCAAGGGAAAAGAAATGCTAGTGTCGCAACACTTTTCAATAATCCCATCTCTTTCTCAAAGCAGTAGGATGTTTGATTTCTAATACTGTTTAATACATACCTAGCCACATAAAACAACACAAAAGCATAGGAAGTCACCCATAAATCTAAGCCCAGAAACATCTACGATTTTGGCTATGTTTTATAGACACACACAGGTGCTCTACAATTGCTACCATAAGTGTAATTCTTTTCATTTATAATTTTCAATCTGCATATTCATTATATACAGTATTGGGATATATCAGCCCATTTTCATACAAGTATATACGGTGCATATTTCATTGGCACATCAATCCATATATATCCAGCTTAGATCTTCTTGTTAATTGTGACACAGATCTTATTTCTTGCCACACTGTACAAGCTATGATGGTATGGGTCATCAGTGTCCTCACAAAAGCTCATGTATTGTTGACAGCTTTAGTTCTCCACTATCAGCACTACTGGGCAGGGGTGGACACCTTAGGAGGTGGAGTCTAGCTGGGGCAAGCAGGCTATGGAGGTATGCCCTTGAAGGGGACTCTGACCTCTTTCCCTCTCTGCCAGGCACATCGGTTGTGAGGTACTGTGTGGCCACAGGCAGAAAAGCAACAGAGACCAAGGAGTGACATCTCTGAAATGTTGAGCCTAAAGAAGTCTTTCCTCCTTTGAAATGTTTTGCTTCATTTTTACCTTGGGTGTTACAATGACAGAAAGCAACCAACATACAGGGGAAATACAAGGAGTGCTGGCTGGTGAGCGAGTTAAGCCTATTCAGGAGATCATGAAGTCTGCTCAATGATTAGTCATTTCAGTCAATGCACAATCATCATCACAGCCTTTGCCTGTGTTGCACTCCAGACATTACAAAATGTCAAGCAGGGGAAGGGGGGAGCAGGCACAAGCAGGAGAAAATAGAAGAATGAATCTACTACTGCTAATTAGATCATGAACATTTCGCTGGGGCCAGGGCAGTCTCGAAACAAAGTGACACGGGGTAGCCTTTAAAGAGACTAAGATAGACTCTGGGCTGGTAATAACTTCCAGAAGATAGTCAGTCAGCCACCTCCTGCACCAACACAGCCCATGGGGGGGGGGTAGAGGGGAGCTGAATCTGGAATGTGTAATAAGCTCCACATGCTTATAAGATTCAGGGCAGCTCAGGCAGGTCACCCAAGACTAGGACCCGAGCTGCTGCTTCTATCAAATGAAACATAGCCAGCCACCTTGGAGGGGCATTTTGCAGAGAAAATATTGAATAAGGAGGTTCGGTCCACAGCCTAGCAGCATGGATTGCGAGCAAATGCTGTTCACCGTGTCATCTGCAAGAGAAAGAAACATCTCTTTGCCGAACCACCTAGAGGCAAAGAGCATGTTCTTACAACTTCCAAACATCCTGTAAGCAACACAACTCTCCTCCCATCTATACCACCCTCGGCTTCCCAGCAAACTCAGTGCATAACTTGTTGACAAGAGGGGTACTCTGATTAAAGTGGGGCCAACAGGGTACAGACTGTCAGCAACCTTGGAATGCTCAGCCCTAATCAGGCCACCAAAATCTTTCCCCACCCATGGTTCAGGGAACTTGCAGAGGGGCGGTTAAGATCGTGAGAGTCCGAAGGCCGGGAGGTGCTCTGCCCACCAAGACACTCCACGACAGGGCTGCTGTACCCAGGCGCTCACTGCAGTGAGAACTTCTACCACCAGATCTCAACGGCTGACATAGCAACATTCCCCCAGGGACTAGCAAGGATCTCAGGAGAAACAGCTGCACTCAGAGCCAGATGAGAGAAGCGGAACCTCCCCGCTTGTGAGTATGCCACTCAAGAGTCACACGTACCACCGCAGAGACCTGATTCCTTCCTAACACAGGCACCCCGAGACGGTCCTGTGACCCACACATGCAGAGGAACAGGAGGGCAAGAAAGAGGGCATGTTGGACTGGTGAAAGGACAGCAGAGTAGGCGAGAAAGGAGTGAAAGGGAAGTGGGTCGGGGTTGGCTCATTTTGTTTGTATAAGAAAAATAAATAACATAAAATAGGAGGGTCGAGAAGGCAATCTATTCCCTTCTCCTTACATGACTCTAGGTATCCTAGTTACATTTAGATGCTCCAATGTCGGCCCCAAGAGAATAAGATGCCGGTCTCCCTTGCTGTCTGATCCAGACCATATCACATTAGGATGGAACCTGCACACCACAGGTGCGCGAGGCGAGCGCTCGGGGTATGAACAGTTGCTGTGAGCTCAACCGCACACACACAGACGTCCACGTTTTGAGGTAGTGAAAACTGTGACACACCTGGGACGACCTGTGCTTTTGCATCGCGATGCCTGTGCTCAGCGGCACGAGCCGCTCTGCAGCAGGAGCAACTGTACAAACAGCAAAGCAGGAGCTAGATCGGAAGATTTTTCCAGAGAGTTGAAGACTGACCCTTCAAAGGCCAAAGCTATTTTCACGTTGACCGCTTTCAGGTGGGATTTCTTTAGAGCGCTTTTGGAACGGCTGTTAACAGAGACGGTACGCCCTTCTCTGCTGTGTGTATGTGACGATGATCACAGGCCTCCCCAGCCACGTTTAGTGGGTGCTAGTGGACTGGGGCAAGGCCAGGCTGCTGAGGACCAACAAGCTGTTACCATACACCCCACATTCCTACCAGTCCTCCCTACCGCCTAGTGTCTTTTAAATGTACCCCAGGGACTCAGTAGAGTCTTAATTTTTTTTTAAATCACATACCCTCTGACAGTCAGATAAAGTTAAGTTTTGCCTTACATAAACAGAAAACAGAACAGAACTCAATTATGCTGAAAAGGAGTTATCCACATAACTACCATGCAACCATATTTAACAACCATATTTAACACAATCTAGTGTCCACATAACTAAAGGTAATTTAATAATACCCAAACAGTGACAGGCATGCAGAGTGTCTTTTAAGAACATAGATACGGTATGAAAACATGAAACAGTGACAAAGTAAGGAATACTGGTCTTGGCTCCTGGCTAAAATTTTACAGAACCCCAGAATTTTCTGAATGATGGGTGAGAGAAGTCTTCCGTTGTTTATAATGAAGTTTCTACTGTACCTGGATTTATGCTAATGAGTGACTGGATGGACCCCAGCCCGCTTGGGACCACCTGAAGAGCAGTCTGGAGCTGTGGGCCCCACCCCTGCCTCTTTAAAGGGATAAAACAATGGCCAATTTGGACCAACCACACCTCAGTAATGGAGTCTCCATAAAAATTCACCCACCCAATCAAGAAGTTCAGACTTCCGCTGTTCAGTGAATGCATGGAGGTGGCATGGAAACCCTGCCGGTGGCATCCCCACCTCTGCCTACCCCACCCCATTATCTATCATTCCATTTATCACGTCATGGTTTGAAACGTGTCCCCCACAGTCTCATGTGTATGGGAATGTCATGGCACCTTTAGGAGGTGGAGTCTTGCTGGAAGAAGACAGTCACAGGGGGTGGGCCTTGTTAGTCCCACCACTGTGGGAAAGGCCTGCTCTTGGGACTGGCAGGCTTGCAGCTCTTGCCTCCGGGTAGGTGTGACACGGCCTGTCTCCAGCTTCTGCCACCAGCACGCTGTTTCCACCTTGAAAGACTCATCTCTCCTCTAGAGTCGTAAGCTGAATAAATCTCCCTTTTTACCATTAAGTTACTTGCCTTTGGGTCTTGTCTCACAGCAACAGAAGAAAGTAACCAGTACAGTTGGTCCGTTGTGTCCTCAGCGACACATCAGTAAATGTTAGAAAACATCTGACTTCTGTGAGCCATTCCAGCAAACTAGGAACTGGAAAGTCAAAAGGGGGTCAACATGGCCAGTCAAGATGACCACACGCTTGCTCCATCGTGCATCTGACTTATGACAACATGGGGAAACCCCATGTAAGGACAAAACATGTCCCATTCCTGGATTCCACCCTTGCCACACACACACCAACTTAACCCAGGAATATAACACCCTACTCCACTCAAGTTTGCCCATAAAATGAGCTACCCCTAAGTCCCAAAGATGAGGCGTCCCTCTTGATATGCCTGCATTTCCTCTCAGGGGTGCCTGCTGCCCTTGTCTGAAGCACTGTGCCTTCTCCCTCCCTCCCTTCCTCCTTCTCTCTAGTAAACTCAGTTAACTAAACATTTTACTTAACAAATCTCTTTATTTAACAAACCCCAACACTGTCTCATACTGACTCATCCTGAAATTCTTTCTGTCAGGACCCCAGATGTCACTGAGCAGAGGTCTCTTAGAGGGAGCCTTGGGCTACAATCTGGCTAAAACTTGTTTTTTTTAATAGTAATGAGTATGTATGAAAAGTTACTATTTCTTCTACTAATTTTGATCAAAATAAATAGTGTTAAACAGCATATACTCACAACATATTGGGGGGCAGGGTTTGGGGGTCCACTGGCCCACTGCGCTCAGCTGTCAGCCATGTTTTTCCCCTTGAGATTTGTACATACTACTTTTGCAGTCTTTAAAGGGATTGGTTTTAACTTTCAAAAATGGTACCATTTTTTTCTTAAACCAGTCTTCAACATTTTTGAGTCTTCTTAGGTAAGGACTCTTGAGGATGGACTTAACAAAGCAAAAGACCCATACATTTTCCATGCATAATGAAAACACTATTTCTACAATGAAACACGACCACAAGAAGTTCTCATGAAGCTTTATGACAGTACATGGAAGTTGTTAACTGATAAAAACAAAATAAAAATAAATGTCCAAGCTTTAGAAATAAAAACTTTAATTGACATAGCAGAGACAATTTTCAAGACTGCTTCTGTTGTTTTGTTTGTTTCCTTAACTGCTGCTTCGCTTTGTTCTCTGAACCCAGAGCTCGGCCAGCTAGTCAGGTGCTTCCCAACAGCCAACAGCCTTCTCAAGACGACTCTGTGTGCACATGTGATTGTCTGTAGCTTCAGTTACAACTGTGATAGTATGAAGAAGCAGCCTGCTTAGGAAGCTACTGTTTCAAATTTGAGTTTATATAAACCATTTGCTTGCTAATCAAATAAAGACTCTTATTTATTCTTTAAAAATGCACAAAACTAGTGATTAAACTCATCACATCTTTGGTCACAGTATGGGAATATCTTGGCATTCATATTAATTTTTTCAGGAACAAAACAATTTACAGCAAAGGACAAACCCAGAAATAACGCTTCTGTTCGCCTTACCAAAAGGCAAACTTCACCACCCACGTGCTGAACCACACAGGGCTCTTGTCCTGCTTTGAGGCTGGCTGGCTCCCATCACTCCTCGGTCTACAGGAATGCAAAAAATAGGAGTGACAGCCTGTCACCACGGCGCCTATGAGATCCAAGACAAGTGCCAACCGAATGCTTCAAGCTTAAACTTGCCGGCCCACAGACATCAAGTTCTGTTGCAGGAACAGATTCTATGTACCTTGTCAATCTCCCATTCACCATTTTTAAACACAGCACACAAGGTTAAACACACCACACAAGGTTTCACAGCAGTAACTGCGTCCGTCGCACATGCTTGAGAACTGAGCTTCTTCAGATCAATGGAAGAAGCAGGTCCCGTCTCAATGTCATTCCATTATGGTCCTCTCCTCCATAAAGGAGGCTGGCTAATCCCTTCCTTTAATCTCGATCAACAGCAAACCAGAACTTCAGTGGGTGATGCTATCAGCCATCAGTGACGAGCAGGCTCATGTACCTTACAGTTGGTGTATACTTTGTGCTTATGCAACGCTGATTGGAACCATAAACTATGAGTCCCTCTGGCTTTCTCCCAGCGAAAAAGAATGTGAGGTAACTTCCGTGCTTACTAAGGAAACTTTGATACCTCAAAAGCAGGGACTGTTCTTCCTTCGCACAGATGAAGGAATCCCATGGAAGAAACAGACAAAAATGAAATTGAATCAGGGCAGCGGCAGAACACAGATGCAGGTCTTCGCCACCAGGGCCTGGCCTGCTTCCAGTGCTTCTTTCCCCCTTCACCTCTCTGGCTCCCAGTCTATGAGAAAGCAAGTCTGGTCTCCTGCAGCACCAATACCCCTGCAGGCTGGCTGCCCCTGGGCCACTTCCTCCCCAGGCACCACAAAGAAGAGAAAGAGCCACCAACTTTCCCTTCTACTTCCCAAATTCTACTGTTCCACACAAATAAAATTAACAAATACAAGGAAAGTGCAAAAAGCCTATTAGGTCAGCAATACAATGATACATGTAAAATACCATATGCAAGTTGTGAAACACACACACACATACACACAATAAAAGACCAAAGAAAACCCTTCAGAAGCTGCTAAGTACCTATGCAGCAGATCTAACTTGCCAAAGGTTCATATGAACAAGATTTAGGGATCTGAGTTGGCAGAAAGTCTAGGATAAGTCCTCAGAAAGGCCTGGATGCCAAAAGATCGGAAGGAACAAAACGCTAGGCATTAGGAGAAATTTTAACTTATTATCAAGAGGGGTCACAGCTTCCTGGACTTTCCTGATGATTCAACCACATAGGTTTTGGTTTTTGTGAACTTCAGAAGTATTAGCAACAAGGGTGGGGTGGTGTCTGTAAATCCCTGAGCTGAGAGTGGGGGAAGAGCAAAGGGCTTTAGCCAGTGGAAAGTTTCCAAGCCCTGGAGTGCCAAATCTGTCCCAGGAAAGAGGATTCCACTCTGTTCCCTAGCAAATGGGATGTGAAGATGACTTGTAGCTTAAACATTACATGGCATCCTATACAGTCGTGCAGTCTGCATACACTTATGCAGTCACTATATCTAATCGAAAAACAAATAAAACGAAATGTAAACACAGGCCTTGAGAACCTGCCTTCATCTTCAAGGGTCTGCATTCTACACTTTCCTGGTCCCTGGGGACGGCCCAGAAGGCTGACTTCATCTTCAGATCAGATATTTTATAGGCCAGAACACTCCTGGAGAACCAACGCCAACACAACTGAAATAAAGACAGGGGCGGCAGCCGCTACTCCTGGGACATGCCCGCTGCAAGCTGGCTGGCGGGCTCCCACGTCACGGGAGCCCTGAAGTGTGTCCAGGAACTTCCAGGATTCGCTCAGGCTGAACTCTGATCCACCCTCCACAGTGAGAGTCCATCATGGGGGAACTGTATTCTCTGAACCCTAATTTTCAAATCCCTAATCCTCCTTTCAAATGTGACACCCCATCTCCACTTACAAGAACGAGAGGAGTAAATAAAACTGTCCTAAGTCCCGTGGCGAAGAACAGGGTAGTGCAGCTTCCAACCAACTACCGCTGCGAATGCCGAATTCGGCTTCACGCTCTTCATGCAGGGCGAATCAACTGTCTCTACGGCAGCAGAGCCAAACTCACATGGCTTCTTCCTTCTGATATGCCCACCCTCCAGTCCTGAATGGGAGCCTCCAAATTCTCATTCAATCTACTCACTCTGGAGATCAGGAAAGAAACTATAAGCCTCCAAAGACTGGCATCACGTCCGGGACGGGCTGGACAGAACCAGACCACATGATCTGCTTTAAGTTGGGATGAAACAGCGTCTGCCGTGAAAGTCCTGATTAGCTAAAACCTCCAAGCCAACCAAACAGGGAAAAAGGAAATAAGGAAAGCTGGGGCCTGAGGGTCCAGAATGTGGGAGCTGTCTCCAAGCCTCACCACCTTACCAGTCTTGCACTATAAGCTTAGAAGCAGGGACTACATGATCTTTAAAGTCCTTGGCACCCACCCTGGTGTGATGCAGGGCTTGAGGAAGAGGCCCCCTGTCCTCCAGAGGCAGAGCCAGGTGGGCATTCATCCCGATAAAGCACACATTTACTGGAGAGCTCTGAAGACACATCCTGCAGCCCTTTCTTCACATCCGAAGCATCCGAACCACATCTGTCTCCCAAGCTGAAATCCACATTTTGGATGTAACGGTGTGAGGAATGCATGTTACATGTGGTTTGTGTGTGTATGCAGATACATGCATGTGTGCATGTGGAGGTCAGAGGTGTCGTCCTCAGTTATCTCCACCTTACTTTTTGAGGCAGGGTTTTACACTGAACCTGGAGCTAGCTGACTCAGCAAGGCCAGGAAGCCCGTCTCCACTCCCTGGAATTATAGGCTCATGTCAATGCACCTTGATTTTTGCTCTGGAGACTGAGGCTCTAACTCAGTTCCTTACACTGTAGATCAATAGGTTGTATTTCATGCTTACAAGTTAATAATCAATACACAAGGCACCATTAACTCATCCAACAAACCACATTTTTTAAGGAGACTAAATTTAACACAGCAGTTTACAAATGATTCTGATTTCCCAAATAAAATCAACTATAAGTTTGTAAGGTGAGATACACTGCATACCAAATGTCTGCTGGGAGGTCAGAGCGCTCCCCGGTCTTATAGCAAGACTGTGTAGCTGAGACCTGCATTCTCCTCCTAGAGGACGAGAAACCTGTCTGGTTCTGCCCCACAGGGGACTTGCACAATAATGTGTCAAACTGCACAAGGAACTTAGAGGAGCAAGATCCTTAGCCGGTGTTTGAACACCACACCGAGGATGGAAAGAGCCCATGAACCACAATCTCAGCTGAGTTACACACTAGAGAACCAGCAAGCAAACATTTTAGAATCCCTTCTCGTGTCCTGCAAGCTCAGGAGCACAGTGGTTCTTGGGTTAAGAGAGGGTTTAGGCCACTGTAGATCAATAGGTTGTATTTCATGCTTACAAGTTAATAATCAATACACAAGGCACCATTAACTCATTATTCCTAAGTGGGCTTTTGGTTTGTGTTTCTCGAGTCAAATTCCAAAAGCACTAGTATTTCATATTTGGAAACTTAGCCGTGTTTAAAAGAAACTGACACAATAGAAACTATCACAATGGACCTGTGTCAATGTCTCTAAGCAAATATTGTCTCAGAAACCTTACAGCTTATTTTCGCCTAATGACTGGTTTCCTTTGGGTCCACCCAGTGAAAAGAACTTCCGCAAATGCCTTTCTTGGCTAATTCTCTGCCTCTGGCAAGCCTGGAGTTATAAACTCCACTAGACAAATACCTTCCATCCTATTTTTAAAGTTTTCCAGAATTAGAGGATTGGATGAAAAGGACCGAGTAGTACAGAGCGGAGCCCTTTACCTCTGGTTCAGCGAAGGGGAAACAGAGGCTCAGCGACCTTGAGCAAGGCCACTGGGCAGCTGGTGGCACCGGGCTGAGTAATTCCGTCTGGCCCATGAGCCCTTATCTGATCTAAGCTGCTGATGAACTGCCCAAAACATTTGGTTCTTGTTCTGTGCTGCTGAGCAAGAGCTTATGTTTTAACTCGTGCACGATGGGAGACAACAGTCGGAATCTCAGCATCACAGCAAGCGCCACACAAGGCACCGAGCTCTACAGGAAGCAACTGACCACCCTGTTTAATCTTAGCTGTGCACCTGTGAGGACCTTCTCACCTGCAGGAGGCTGCATGCTCGCGGGCGTGTGCGTGCATGCGTGCGTGTGTGTGTGCGCGCACGTGCGTGCGTGTAACAAAGAGAGTGTACATGAGTGTGGGTGTGTGAGAGAGTGGAGGGCATGCATGACTGTGTGGAGGCCAGAGCAGACATTCATGTGGCTACCACCTCCCTCTCCCTCTCCCTCCCTCTGCTTACTGCCTTTTGAGATAGGGTCTCATGAACGGGAAGCTGGCCAGTACAGCTAGACTGGCTGGCCGGTGAGCTAATGGGATACTCGTCTTCTCCACCTGTCATGGTTTGAATGTGAGCTGTCCCCCACAGGCTCACGTGTTTAAATCCTTAGTTGATGCTAATGTGAGGGGGGTGACACCCTTAGAAGGTGAGCCTTGCTTGAGGAAGGCATGTCACGGGGGCAGGCCTTGGGGTCTGATGTCCAGCCCTATTGCAATCTGTTTCTTGCTTGCTCTGCCCCATGATGACTGCTGTGATCTCAATGGCCTCCACTTCTGCTTCCTGCTGGGCCCTTTCTGCCATAATAGGCTTCATCTCCCCTCTGGGACTGTAAGCCAGAGAACTCTCCCTTTCTGCCCTTCAGTTATAGATGATGCTGTGTTACAACAGCAGAACGCAGTAACTATGACGACGCCACCTAATGCTGGGGCTACAGGCATGTGCAGCCATGGGCTCTTTATCTTAGTGCCAGGGAGTCAAACCCGGGTCCTTCTGCTTGAACACAAGCAGTTTCAGCCACTGCGCCATCTCCTCAGCCCCCGTGTCGCTCATTTAAAAAAAGAGAGAGAGAGAGGGCTGGTTATTATACAGCTCAGTGGCAGATGGCTTGCCTGGCATCCGTGAGGTGCTGGGTTCAACCCCTAGCCCCGCAACAGTGATAGTAAGCCATGGTTAAAAGAGGTAACAGAAGAGAGTTGACACTGTGGACTCTTCCCTCCTTACTGCAGGTGGATGAAGGTCTAAGACTCTGAGGCCGACCTGCGGTCACGGGACATCCTGAATGGAAGCAGCTGGCGCAGGGCGGGGCGGGGGGTGTCACTACCGTGTGCTAACTCTGCAGCTCATAGACTGAGGCCAGAGAAGTGCACATGCCCAAGTTCAAGGAACTTGCCGTGCACACACGACTCGCACCAGGTCTTCCTACAGACTCGCACTGAAGAAAGGCTGGCACCAGGTGCTGTGCTGGAAGCTGTAATCCCAGCACTGGGGAGGCCAGGGCAGAAGAACCTGGGTTCCAGGCCCACCCTGAGCTGCGCAGAAAAACGGGACAGGGAGACCCGAAAATCCAGACAACTATCCCTCTGGGTCTCTTATCTGGATGTCCTACCTTTATCTTTCTACCATGGTTTCTTTCTAATCTGTTTTCTCCCCCCTGTAGCCAAGACCATCATAAATACAGGGTTATTGAAAATATCTGCCACTTTTCAAAAGCAGTGTTTTGTCTCTAAACTCAAGAAAAAAGCGGCTCTACCTTAAATCTTAATAGACAATTAATAGCACATAAAATGTTAGATCAGATGTATATGTTCTCTTGACAAAAATAGTGAGTATATACGATAATATGAATACTAAAAAATTAAGATAATTCACATGCTAATTAGCTAGATTCAGTCATTCTACAATATATATGTCAAAAGATCATATTGGACATGGGAAATATAACTATTTGCCTGTTTAAGACTACGGCTTTTAAAAAACAGCAATGGCAACTTTAACCTCTTTAAATTTAATTTTCTTCATATTCTAACCTCTTCAAAAATAAATAAAAGTAATAGTCTAGCATCACAGTTATTTCAAGAATCAAGTAAATCATGAAACCTGACAACTCCCAACACAACAGCTGGCACCTGAGAGTTCAGAAATGCAACTGTCCCTTCCCTCCTTGGTGAGCCCATACTAATTGAACTTTCCCTCCTTTTAAGTGCCCATTGCAAAAGACGTTTCAAAAAAGGGAAAAACAATCAATCTTGGTTTTGGAGAAGAGATATAGCATGCGCACAGACTCCATCTCCAAAGATGTCCATCTGGAAAAAGGAGCACCACGGCAGCCCGATATAATGGGTCAAAACTGCCACACTAGGCATCAACCAACCTTCGCTCTGCAAACAGTCAGCCATGAGTTCTTCCTGCAGAGCTGGGCAGCAGGGTAGTCCTCTCTGGAGAGAGGAACTTAGGTCTATGATGCCTTTCAGACGCCAACGATTTCCACCACCCTTCTCTGCTCACTTCCCTTGTCTTTTTTCTACCGACGGCTTCGCATGAAGCATGCAAGTGTATTCTTAGTATTATAAAATACAATATATCATTTCAAAGGCATCCTTCTGATTTTAGAAGAACATTTTGAAGACAACATACCAGCAAGAGAGGACATTAATGAAATACCCCAAACCAGGGGCCACTCTGCCTTAAACCAGCTACAAGGTCCTGCTGACAAGCAAACACTTCACCTGCTGTGGGTGTGTGTGTGTGTGTGTTTGCTTCTTATATGAAGAAGCACAAATGACATCACACCTGGAGTTCTCTCAGCCTACTCCAGAACAGCACAAGTTTTAGGGAAATGCCCGCATCCGAGCCACAGCTACTGATAATGTGCCCAATGAAAGCAAAGGAGAGCTTCATTCTGAATCTAACCGAGACTTGTAATTAAATGTGATAGCCTTTCCCAATATCAGAAATAATTGGCCTGAAAAACAAGGCAGATGGTTGTTTTTTTTTAAAAAAAAAAAAAGCTGAAACATACTAGAAAACTACCACTACTATTTCCTAACTATTCTCTTGCATAATCTCCCACTTCATGATCCACGCTTGCCCCTTCCTTAGGCTGCACTCAGACCTCATGGTCTATTCTCTTAACCCTGCAGAGAGTCCCTGTGCACATGACCATAGTCACATTACAATGAAGTTACTTCTGCTGGCCTCTGTCCACTGGATCCCAAGAGGCTCAAAGCTGGCAGAGTCTTCTCCCCTTAGTAATGAGTGCCCAGCACCATGTATGCAAGAGCGACTTCAACTGCCATCCAACCAGGTTCCCAAGAGTTCATGCCTACAGAGAGTCTTTTTTTTAATTATTTATTTGAGAGAGAAAGAGAGAAAATATCCACAGGTGTGAATGTGGAATTCACAGAACAACTTTCAAAATTTGGTTCTCCTTCTGTCATGTGGGCTCTTGGGACTGAACTCAGGTCTCCAAGTTTGTGTGCAACTGCCTTTACCCACTGAGCCATCTTACCGACCCATACGGAGAGTCTTTCGATCACTTAAGCTGACTTTGATAGTGCACCACAGTTAAACATGCACACACACACACCCACACACAATAAATGTTAAGTAGAATAAGCTTAGCAAAATTAACTTCTCCAATTTTAATCACTGCAAGTGAACAGAAATCCCCAGGTCTTATCTGATGTAACACTTGGTTGATGGAAAAATAATTTGCAGAAAAAAACAAAGAATATGAAAATGAAATTCTTTTCCTCATGCATCTGACAGATGGGGCTAATAAAGCTGAGCAGTGACTGCTTTGTCACTCCACTCATAGCACAATCAGAGCTCCTAGAAATTTGCAAATGGAGAAATTAGAGCTATTTAGATCCAGAGTCACACAGCTAACTGAAGATTGCTTTCCCCGGTCCCTGCACATGCTCCTGAATACACTGCACATGCTCCTGAACACACTGCACACGCTCCTGAATACACTGCACATGCTCCTGAACACACTGCATAGTATAAGGACTGAAAAGATAGCATTTCTGCTCAACTGAACCGAGGACTCCACATCCCATGTCTCCCAAAACACACACTAAACCAAACTAAACCTAGCTCACAGAAGCTTTTGTGCCCCGACAGCAAAGCAGAGAAAAGTGAATCCAGCCAGAGGCGTGAAAGGAAGCTGAGGGAGAAGTCTAGGGAAAGGAAAGCAGCCTGTGGCAGGTAAGGCACAGGCCACTGTCCACCCCTGGTCTCAACAGAGTGTCCATCACAGCTGGTCCAAAGACCACCTCTGGGCCCTGACTTGCACACGGCTAGCGGCCCGCTGGTCCTCTGACCCCGAGCTGCAGCACCGTGCGATAATTCTCTTCTGAGCTGTGGCCACATGTAAGGTGTAAACAACAGACATGTAAGGTGTAAAAAACAGACCACCTCTTCTGTTGTTCTTGTCCCCACCTCAACCCCTCACTCTGATGAAAAGTCACCAAAATCCAGAATTACAGCACCAAACACTGGTGAGAATGTGTGGAGCAAGAAGAATTCACTATTGGGAGTGGGAATGAAAAGCGGTACTTTAGAAAACAGCTTGTTTTTTCCCTCACAAAATGAAACATACTTTCACCATATAACATGGAAGCAGTGTTCTAAGGTATCCACCCAATGCTGAAAGCTTCTGCCCACAGAAAAGTTTATGCAGATGACTATAGTAGCCAAAGCTTAGAAGCAAATAAAGTGTCCTTCTAGGGGCAAATGGATCAATTATAAGATATTCAGATAATGGACTATTAAGAATGAAAGGAAACAAGCTATTGAGACATAAAAAGACAAGAAGGAAATATAAATGCATATCATTAGGTGAAAGCAGCCAATTGGGAAGACTGCAATTCCAACTACATGATGCTCTTAAGACAATAAAAAGATGTTTGCCAAGGGTGGGGGGGGGGCAGAGAGTAAGGATGCTGGTGGCCAGGACAGGGAATCACTGTGCCCTCTACTCAAGTTTTGTTGTGAATTCAAAGTGTTTTTAAAATACTTTTAAGGGGGCTGGACAGATGGCTCAAGGGTTAATTAAGCCTCTGCCTCCCAAGCAGAAGGTCCTCAGTTCATATCCCAGGTCACACGTTAAAACGCCTAATGGAAATGGTAGCAGCTTGCACTTCCAGTCCTGGTGGTCAGAGCCTGGGAAAACCCAGAGCAAAGTATAGGAGGTAGAAGCAATCCAGGATGATTCCCGAAATCACCCTTGGGCCTCCATAGGGATACATAGTGCTCTCTAATACACACAAAATAAAATAAAAAGTAATTAAAATATTTAAAATACTTTTTTGGTAAGAAAGGAGACAATCATTTTATCAAACAACATTCTGATCTTTAGTGAGCAATGATATCTTAAATTAAATACAGTAATATCCTAGTTGAATATAGTAATATCCTAAGTTAAACATATTAAAGAACAACAAAGGCCAGTAAATCTTTTAATTCGATCAGCTGAAAACACTTACGAAATTCAAAATTTTTAAAGGTGCAGAGTACCAGAGTCTTTTCTATTGTGCCAGAACATCCTGACTAAAGTAACTGGAGGGAGGGTTTACTGTGGCTCACGGTTCAGGAACAGCCCGTCATGGCGGGGAGTCAAGAGCCCAAAGCACATGGTCACATCCACCCACAGTGACGCAGAAGCAGAGGGAAGGGGTGCCAGCGCTTAGCTCACTTTCTCCTGGTTTTACACAGCACAGCACCCTAGCTCAGGGCGGGTCTCCCCACCCCAATCAAGACCCTCACAGGCACAACCAGAGGCCTGACTCCTGCGGCAGTCCACCGTCATATCAAGATGTAGACTGAGATTAGCCATCATGACAACACAGGTTCTTTCTCTCTGTTTGTTCCTCGGAGGATAAACTTCAAGGTCACTGATTTCCTTGAGGTTCCCCTCACAGGCCGCTGACTTCGCTATTCTACACACACACACATCCACACGCACATGAAATCATGGAGTATGTCCTAAAACTAGGAACGCCTATTCCTGATGAGGGTGTAACAAAGTGTCCACATGGAAAACCTTATTACTCAAAATGTGGACCCCTTATGGCAGCCGCATCGTCACCTGAGAACTGGCTGAAGCACACAGTATGCAGGGTGCCATCCCAGAGCCACAGTTTAGAGGAACCCACATGATATACACTTGTTGGCATATAAACACCACCACACTGCTTTCCATGTGCTTACAAGTTAAGGAGAAGAACCAAACTATAGTCAAATAATAATACTAGGGCATCATCATACAGAATGGATACAGCTAAGAATTTAATGACAATCAGCTTTGGACCCTAAAGACCCCCCACTGTCCCAGGATAAAATAGCAACCTCTTTTCCTTCCCATTTTACGTGTATTGTATATATGGTTCATGCATGTGTTTTTGCATGTGTAGGCACAGTGTAAGTGCAGCACATGTATATGCGATGTGCACGTACGCATGAGTATGTCAAGTGTGGAGGCCCAAGGGAGACAGCGGGAGTCACCTGCTACCATTCTACCTTATGGTTTCAAAGCTGAGTCTCTAAACCAGAGCTCACAGCTCTTTCTGAAGGATCCTGTGTGGCACGGGCATCCTTGTCCCTGCTCGCCTTTGCTACCTTAACACGGGTCCCTCCAGCCCTGCCAACCACGCCGTGCTTGGCAAAGCCAGCCCTTCCCATTATTCTCTCCCTGGCTAATACGTTCATTCAATGAATGAATGATTAATCAGATACCTCGGGGAAAAAGACAAAGGATGTGAAGGGTTTGGGCACCACAAGTGCACTAAGATGGGTTCAGGGAATTTGTCCAAAGAACAAAAATTCTGTTCTGTTCTCTCCTGAGACACTTCAGAGCCCATAGAATAGAGGCTGTGCTACCATCAGAACTTCTCAACTCCTGCTGTGCTCAGTAAAGGCAGCAGACACTCCTTGCTCAAGGAATGGCTTCACTCCCAGTAAGGAGTTCTTCCATCTTGATTAAATTTAAACAACCACTAATTAAATGTAGTGTTAGTACACAGAAGAAAATGCCTGTATTTTTATTTGAATAACACATCCCAGTAAGCTGGGATGCCCTTCAAGGACAAACCCAAGTAGGACTTTCCAGCAGGGCTGCAGAGTGTTGTCTAAGCAAGTGTTTGGCAGCAGACAGACTTCCAGGCTGGCGCTGTGCTGTGCACCAGGAAACAGAAGGGCATGGCCAGCTGGCCAGAAGCACTCAAGGTGGGCTGCTCCAGTCTGCAGGGAATCTCAAAGGTCAACAAGTAAACTCAGAGGCAGGACAGGGCTGAGTCTAAATGCTGTGGTTAGGAGCAGTGGCAAAACTTGGGCTCAGCAATGTAAGTAAGAAGGAACAAACTGCTGCAGAACATGGGGAGTAAGGCCTCCTGGAGACACCGCCTTAGACAATGAGGGCTTAGTGGCCCAGTCCCTTCCTCACTGCCCGAAGTCCAGGCCACCACATCCACCTGATAGAATGCAACAGCTTGAGCAGTCTCCCTTTTCTATCCAAAATACACATCTGTGAGCATCGCTCTCTCTACATACTTCTGATGGCTTCCTGCTGCACTTAGCAATTTCAAACCCTGCCCTGCACAGAGCCTTCACCGCCCTTCACGGGCCTTGCCTGGAGTCCCCCCAGCACCCCCAAGGCCACCTCCCTGCACCAGCTCACCATGCTTCGGCTATCTGGGCTTTCCTTCTTGCTGTGGCTGAGCCAGAGCATGCCCAGAATACCCGCTCACCTCTCGGACCTAATGCTACCCCACACCACCAAGGTCAGTTTCTCTTCTCGTACCTTGTTCAGCTATCAATCTATTGTCAATCTCCACACAACAAGGAACTGCTGCTTGCTCTGTCTCTCTGTGGTTCCATCTTCCTCACAAACAGCGGGGCGCAGAGAAAACACCACAAGTATCTGCATCGCTAAGTTTGTTAAGTGACTTACTGATTGGTGACTGTAAGCTCATGCTTGAGGAAAAATATGGACAACTTGGTTTCACATAAAATATTAAAGAACAATTACTTGCTTAAAAAAAAACCAAGTCCTTCCCTGATTTATTTTTATTTGCCTGATAAATTTCAGTATGGTTGGACATGGTAGCAAATGCCTACAATCTCAGTACTCAAGGGGAAAGTCTATGTTAGAAACGTGAACAGCAAACCTTGAATCACTTTTTATATTAACAATGTTTCAAACCAGAAAATGGGAGTATTTACTGAATTTTTTTCATCCAGCACAAGTTCAAGGTCAGACACTCAGACATTAGGTCTCAAAAAGAAAAAAAATCTTTCTTGTGCAGAGTTTTTTACAGGATAAATCTACTAGGCAAAGTAAACCAAGTCCTCCAGGGCATGAATATTAACTGGTATCTGTATATCAAATAAACACCTGGGGAAAAATACATGCTGTAAAATACCTCAATGCACAGCATACATATGAAAACACACTTGGATTTGAAACACTAGGTCTACCTTCAATCAGGTTCCATTTCACCTGGTAACCCAACATACATATGTATACGTTAAAAATCCCCTCTCCTGCTATCAGCAGTGATAAATCCAAGTCAACTCCACTGCTGCTGAGGATAAGGCTCACTAACATACACACAGACAGACACGACCAACAGTCTCAGCACCGCCAAGCCGAGGGACATCTGTGAGTCTGGTATAAAAACCACAAAGATCAGAAAGTTGATTTGTATTTATAATCTGAGAAAGAGAGAGAAAGAGAGAAAGAGAGAAAGAAAGAAAGAAAGAAAGAAAGAAAGAAAGAAAGAAAGAAAGAAAGAAAGAAAGAAAGAAAGAAAGAAAGAAAGAAAGAAAGAAAAAGAAAGAAAAAAAGAAAAAAAACAGATGGCTCAACAAAAGCCTCATCAAGAAGCTGCGGTTGAAGTACGTCCATCTGGTACACAGCTCACACCTGCGCCATGTTCAGCTTAAAAAAAAAAAAGCACACTTTCCTTTAAACAGATGATCTGCTTAAAAGCAAGCTTTTCCCACTAGGAACCTTCTCAGTCTACTAGGGTCCCAATGCCTGCTCAGGTGTTCATCTGAGTTAAGGACGCCCACTCCCTTTCTCTGTTCCTGCCAGGAGCTGAACTGCAGTTTTGAAATCTAAAATGGAAAATCAATCAGCAAGTGCCATGCAGGTGTGGTGGGAGGCACGTGGTTGTTGTGCATCTGAGCGCTCTCAAAGAGGCATTTTAAAACTGACTGTAGATGCACTTTGGGGTTAGGCACACTTTGTGTACTATCTATACCTCCAATCCCACAACTCTTGCCTTCATAAACCAGACAGATCCCTGTAGATTGTCATTCATGCAACCTGTAACTCCAAGAAATGAACTTTCAAAGAATAAGAGCCTTGATTCTAAACTCCCAGAATAATACTGTGAAAAGAAATTTTCAGGATTATCATTTATAATGACCACCACCAGTTACAGAAAATGAAATTTTGAAAAAGATTCAAAAAACAAACAAGTAACAGCTATCTGGAATGAGATGATTCAGAATCACTAGCACACAATTCAGCTGTGAACTCCTTAGAAGCCCACACACACACACTTGGAAGCCCTACACAACACAGAGTACCTCTGAACTAAGGCTTTGGTCGGATCTCTTCCACCACTCTGACCACAGTAAACAACAGTACATCTCACTCCTACCAGAAACTTATTAAACACGTTCTGGAAAAGTAAATAAAGCTTAAAAACAGACCAACATCTGTTTTCAAACACAGCTACAAACCAACAATAATAAAGCAACACAGCCCTCAACGCAGAATAGGTATAGCAGAATGGGGCCACACACTTCAATCATTCCTAAACTCTATGACTAATCTTTAAAAGATTTTAAAATTTAATTAAAATTTAAAATTTAGCATTGTTATAAACACAAACCCCACATTTTCTGGTTCGAAGACACTTCATCAACTTTTTAGCTTTATAACTATACTGGCTCAAACCCCTCTCATGTTCCCACCAGCTGTTTCGGGAAGTCATACTGGGGAGGACCCGGAGAAGGAATGTATGACACAGTCTATCTCAGACGAGATCCAGCGTGTTCAGGGTGGTACGGACACTGTGTCTACCTCATAACTAGTGTAATCTGGTTTCTGTCTCCTCTTTCTTATCATTTAAATTACAGGCGAAGCCACCTCTGCTCACAAACAGGTATTCACAAAATATAATTAGGGGGGAAGCACTCTAAAAGCCTCCCATCAAAACTAGACATATAACCCCCACCTAATTATTATTTGTAAAGGTTCGGAAGATGGCTAACGGGTGAGTTTATTGCGCGCATGCAGGGAAAGCACCGTTGCAAGCGGGCTGGCAGTCTTTACTAGCTGGCAGGGAAGCATCAAACCACCCACACACCTGAGACCACCGGCACCGAGCACGGGGTGCGCCAGGGCCGGAGGCGCTGCCCGTGCAGCCGAGCCCGCCTGGCTTGGATTGCAGCTCGCAACGCCAGCGCTGACATAAAACTTCGTGGAAACAGAGAAGAAACTTGGACTCGACACTTAGAGCTCAGAAGCCCGGCCTTGGAAAGCCAGGGGTTAAAGCCCAAGCCCGACGCCCCCGCGGTGGACCGCACATCCTCCGCGACCCTTCCCAGCCAGCCCGGCGGGAAGCCGGATCCGGGAGGGCAGCGGGGGGCGGGGATCCCCGGGGATCGCCGGGAGCTGGAGGCCCGAGGACGCCCCTCGAGCGCCAGCGCCCAGGCTCCCGAGCCTGCCTCAGTCTCCCCAGCCGAGAAACGGGCGCCACGCCGGCGTGCGGATCAGCCCCCGGGGCGGGCGCACTCGGGAACGCGGAGTCGGCGGTCCCCGCGCTCCGGGCCGCCCCCCGCGCTGCGACCCGCCGCCCGGCCGGACGGTTGGAAGCCCCCCGGCCCGCGCCGGCCCCCGACGCCGCCTACCTTGGCCACCCAGCTGAACAATGGTGACATCGCGGGCCGGCCGGGCGGCGGCTCCTCACTCGCCGGCTCCCGCTCACACGCGCCGCCGGCCCGTGGGCCCGCGGGCGGCCGGGGGCGGGCTCGGGGCGCGGCGGGGCGCAGGCATCCTCCCCGCGGCGACGGCGGCCGGACGACGGGCTCCTCCCCGCGCGTCACCGCCGAGCGATCGCGCCGCCCGCCGCCGGGCCAGAAAGGGAAGTGGGCGTAGAGCGCGGGGCGGGGCCCGCCCGGCCACGCCCCTCCCTGCCCACCAGACCACGCCCCTCCCGCCCGCCCGGCCACGCCCCGCCCGCCCGCCCGGCCACGCCCCGCCCCGCCCACCCGGCCCAGCGCGCGGCGGGAAGTTGAGGCGCGCGGGGGTCTCCCCTGCTGCCCAGGACGTCCCCCGGTGACTTTGCAAGGCGTCGGGCCGTTTCATTCAACTTTCGCCAATCTTAGGGTTTCTTTCTCTCGCTGAGGGTTTTGCTTTTAAAAAACCGCAGAGTTGGAGGGAACCCCAGGGCGCCCCCACAGCGTTCCCCCTAAGGCGCTCGGGGTGGCCGGTAACAAAAGAGCCAGTGTTGCTCGGCCCCTGACACGGCCGCGGGAGCGGCGGTGCTTTTCTGGGCGTCAGAAAACCCAGCCACTGAGACGTGAAATGGAGCCCCGGGGAAGGACCTTAGCTAGGGCCAGCTGGGAGGTAACGGCTTCCCGGCTGGCTGAGCTCACCCACTTTCTTCTCCCTCCAGATGATGAGACAGGGGTGTTCGGTTTATAGGTACAAAGGTTAAACTGCGTTTCCAATCCAGACGCTCCTAAACTCCACGTGGAGAAAAGAAGTCCAAAGGTCTGTAATAGCTCGAGTGTGACCCAGCCCATGACTCCACGGGTTTCCCTTTCGTGCTGTTAATTGTGTAAGATCTTCCTTATGACACAGTATGACATTTTCATGCTCCCCAAATATCTCAGTAGGTGTTAGCTATAACGGTAATTGTCCCCACACTGAGCCACTTCAGAACTCCTATGGGTCAGAAACTCAGGAGCATCTTGGCTGGGTGTTTTGCGGCCTCGAGATCTAGTTTGGATGTCAGTCTAGCCGGGGCTGGCACTTGTATCCCGGGGGATCACCTTCCAGGCCAACCCAGAGTTGTTCCAGGATTAGCGTCCTCACGAGGGTTAAACGCAGGGTGTCCACACCTGGTTTGCTCCTCAGGATGTCTCAGACTACAACCCTGTCACAAATGCTCCCAGTGGAGGACCACGTTTCTAAAGGGGAGTCAATCCTTTTGCTCATCTCAGAAGTGGCATCCCAGACCTTCTGGGGTTTTTCCTTCAAAAGAGAGAGGAGACTGATGTACATTTTGGGAGATTCCATGAAAATCACCAGAAGAGACGGTGGGCAGAGCAATCAGTCACCATTTCCCACTTGTTGGTGGAGCACACATAGAACACCTAAGCCACGGAGACAGGAGCCATCAAGAGGTGACATGCCAACACCGATGGTCGATTGAAAGGGTCTTCAAAGCATCTCAGCAAAGTGCTGCGCCTTCTTTCTTGAAAGCACTGAAGATGTGCTTTGCCGCTATTTAGCCAAGTCCTCTTCTACTATTATGTCACCTTCTCAAGCAAATAGAAGATGAAGAGATTTCCTACCTACTCAAAGTAGTCCAAGGACCAGCAGCCTCCACATCAACTGTTAATGAGGAATCTCAGTCTTTCTGAATCAAGACCTTCAGTTTTTCCTTGATTCTTGGTATAACAGTATGATAACATATAGCTTTGGCTCAGAACCTCCTACTGAAGATCCACTTTGAAATACATTTCTCTTCCCGAAAGTAGGGGCACAGAAACTCCAATTTTTCTCCGATTTCTTCTTGATTCTCAGAGAGATTCTCTGGTCTGTCCATTCTTGTCCAATAGCAGGTCATAACATCTTTCAGAAGAAGGAATGCTACACAGGGAGACCAAATGCCTTTGACACAGACAGGCCTTGTGGGTTTTCCCAGCCAGCCGGACAGCGATCATGCCTGTGCAAGGAGAGTACGATAAGAACCCTAAAGACAGGGCTGAACATGCAAAGGACAGGACATGACATAGAACACCACAGTCCCCTTCTGTACCTCACCCTGCACTCGGACCTTATCTGCAGTCTTTGTGATAATATAGTAAACTGCTGATTATGTTTCTCTGGGTTCTACCAGATAACCAAAGCAAATGAACCAAACCTGAGGAGGGGGTAGTGGGACCCCTGATTTACGGGTAAGTCAGAAGCACAGATAAAATAAGGCTGGGCATCATGACACACACGCAGAACCACACACCTGTAATTCCAGTGCTCAGGAGACTGACACAGAAGGATCACAAGTTCCAGGCCAGCCGAGACCCCATTTCAGAACAAATCAACACAGGTAGACCAAGCTGGTCTTGCAATCTGACGTGGATGGGATCTGACGCTGTCAGGTATACAATCTCAAAACGGACCTGGACCAGAGAACACCTAGATGGTGTCCCCTACTGCAGAATCAATTGCTTGCCTGCTGATGTGGAGAAACCCCCTTACTTTTGAGGTCACAGTAATCTATGTGGGTTGTGATGTGAAATCAGAGGAAAACAGGTAGCTTGGGTTTTGAACTAGATGTCCCTGGCAGCTGACAGGTTTTGAACATTGAAGTGTAAGCAGCACTAGCAGATTCATTGATTCTGATCTTAAAAATATAATGATAATAAATCAGACCATCAGCTCTTAAGAAAGCTGCTAGAGAGAGTTTGGATGGAAGGAACTAACAGAGACAGAATGAGAGAGGATGGGGAGAAACACTGAGAAAATGAGAAATTTGAAGGCCCTGGAATTAAGTGTTCTGCAGAAGAACATAAGGAAGGAGAGAGGCAGAGAGGATACAAAAGACTCTAGCATCCAGGAGAAGCTGCATGTCAAACCAGGTGTGTGGCCCATGTCTGTAATCCTAGCTACTTGGCAGGCTAAGATGGGATGATCCAGATTTTAAGGCCGGCCTAGGCAACACAGCAAAGACCTCATAATAAAAAGAAAAAAAAAATCTTGGGGGGAAAAAAAAGGTAAAATATGACTACTGGTTAGCTGTGACAATTTTAAGAACAAAGTACAGTTACCGGTACAATATGAGCCTGAAGGCTTCATCGTTTAAACTCAGTGTCCATCACACACACACACACACACACACACACACACACACACACACACACACTGGAGGCTCAGGCACACTCTAGTTTCAACTTGCCTTAAGTTCATGAACTCGGAGGCACTGAAAGGAGACTCACAGAAGTCTCCCTGTGAGCCAGGGCTCCTGGCCTACCCCACGAATGGGTAGAATCGCTCCTTTCATGGGAAGCTAGGGTTTCAGCAAGTGTACTTAGCAGTGACTGCTGAAACACTAACACCAAGTATTCGGAGAAACATACATGAAAGGCCCTTTTTCAGTTTACTGGCAACATGCAACCCAGCAGTCACCCTGCACAAAGAAATCCTCTGTTGTCTGGAGTTTCATTAAAGGGAAATTGTTAACCAGACAATCTAACTAATACTACTATTTTTAGGGAGATGATTTCCCTTAAATACCACTTCCCCCATCTGAAAGATATCTCTTTTCTGAGATATATGCATCCACAAAAGGACTATATATACAGGCACCCGTTACTAACGGCTCCCGCGTGATTCTAATGCGGTCAGAACTGGGCATCTGTGCAGACAGAAGTTATTGCTCAAAGATGCTGGCGGTGCCCGGCTTCCTTGTCTGGAAATGTCCTGTAAGGAGGCAGGCGGAGGATGTCTCTGTTCTGGATGGGTGAGGCAGTTTCCACATAGGTTGAGATAGTAAGGTTCACCCTAATATGAGTACCACCAGCCCGTGGTTTGGGTGGGTCCTGGGCTGAATAAAAAAGAGAAAGCAAGCTGAGTACTAGAATTCATGGTTCTCTGCATCCTGAGTAGACGCCACAGTGACCAGATACCTCATGCTCCTGTCACCATGCCTTCCCCACCGAGGTGGACTGTACCCTTGAACTGTGAGTCACAATAAGCCCTCCCTTTCTTGAATTGCTTTTGTCAGGTGTTTTGCCACGGCCAGGAGGAAAGTCACTAATACATGATGAGGGAATGCCCTGTGAAGGGCAACAGGCGAACTGAAATGAGCTGTAAAGATGGTGTCTCTCTGCTTTGCAGAGCAATTGCAAAGGACGCTTTGACAGTGCGTGTTCTGTTTTCCTGAAACATTAAAGGGGGTTTGAAGAGGGATAGACCCCAGGAAGGAGAAGAGGAGTTCCTCTTACATCTGGCCTTACCCCCAAGCAAGCAATAAGCCCACACACACCTGCCCAGCTTTTCTGCCAAGTTCCTCTCCCCATGTTTGATTTTTGCAGTTCTTTCTAAAGGCTATTTGCGCCTGCCTGAAATACAGGTACAAGGCTTTTCTCCCACTCGGCAGGCTGGCTGCTCGCTCTTCTGAGAGTTTCCTTTGCCATGTGGCCCTGTTTGTTAATTAGGGGGGAATAAGAAGCAAGGGTCGGAAAGGTCCTGAGATGGCTGGCAGGCTGCCTGCCTCCAATTTGGAGGAGGAGGGCAGGGAGGCAAGAGTGCCCAGAAAGCATGACCTCACTGGGCAGCTCCCTCTTCCGTCTCAAGACCTGGTTAAAAATAGTGCCATTGTAATACCCACCCTGCGAGGAAATCCAACTGAGTTTCCAGTGAATCAACCACTTGGCAAGTGACCAGGAACAACTGTCGCTTCACGAATATGAATATTCATTAGCACCTATAGTGTGAGGCAATCGCCTCTACACAAGGAACAGGGAGGGCGGGTCAGGCCTCAATCATGCCCTCCAGGGGCACAAGAGGCAGCCCTGGAGCTAGAGCACTGGCAGAGTGACAATGGGAAGCAAGGTGACACTCCCAAGTGCTCCTGCAAGAGGGAAACAACTGCAAGACTCAAAAGGAGGCCGGGCTTCTTCAGGTGACGGAGTGGGGAAGTCTTCCAGACAGGATAAGCAAGAGGAAACATGAGACTCATGTCTCCTCATGCGGGTGAATGACAGGATGATAGTGTGACGTCATGATGTGCAGTCATTCCTTGCAGGCATTAAAATTTTGTTGAGGGACAGGTTGATTTATAATATCCAGTCCAGAAAATAAACCAAGACGGAAAATCCCTGTGCGTGAATTGAAAATGGATGTTCATGCAAAAATGTATCATTCACAGCAGCATGAACCTAGCAGCATGAACCACAGCAGTTAAAAAGTTGCACTAACCCAACGGTGTCCCTGATAAACAGCGAGACGGCAGGCGCTCACAGAATATCGTTCAACTACAGTGTGAAGGACTGACATGTGCCACGGCACAGCAGACAGATGACTGGGCTGTGGAGGCGACTCGGTGGTTAAAGCGCTTGCCACACAAGCAAAGGGAACAGAAAGAATCGTGATCCTAAGATCCCATGTCAAATGATTGTGACAGCCCACCCTTATTTTCCGCTCTTGGAATACCCAGAGCAAGTTAATTATCAAGACTACCCTTATTGGAAAAAACTGGGTTTCATTAGAGACCCAGGTTCAAAAAAGAATAAGGTAAGGACCTCGAGATGATTCAACTGGTAAAGACGCGTGCACACATAAGCTCGATCGCCAGAACCCACGTGGTAGAAGGAGAGAACCGACTTTCAAAAGGTGTCCTCTACACATACAACATGCACAGTTGGCATGTACCTCTCATCTCGCTTTCTCTAAGTATATATGTCAATAATTAAAAAGAATAAGGTAGAAGAGTAAATGAGGATGATTCTTATGTCAACCTTGGATCTCCATATGCAAACGCGTGCGCGCACGCACGCACACGCACACACACACACACACACACACACACACACACACTTAACCTTCCCAACAAGTATAATAGAAACAATGGACCAGAGACACCAGGATGGGTTTGCAGACATACAAAATGTGACAAATACGGCAAGATGGACAGCTAAGATCCCAAATGAGAAGAAAGTAGCTGTTCTGACTGACTGGGCTGATTAGACTTCCTGTGATTGTGAAGAGCATTATAATGTTGTAGGTTCTGAGCCTACTCACACTTTTTTCTTGAGTGACCTTTATACCCCCTTGTTAGCCATACCTTTGCCCTTTCTCTGTCTGAGTCCTAACATCCTTCAACTAATCAGGTTAAAAACTTTGAGAATGTATTAACTCAGTAGACCCTGGTTTCCACGACCAAAAGGCTAAGAATGTCACTGGATAGCATCTAAAGCCTCTAACAGGGGTCTCCCTGCTTTGCTGAAACCTGATGACCTAATGTTTCCACCAATGCATATGGAAAGTGTCTTGATTTATGACTTTCTTTGTTCTGTGATTATAAAACCCCAAGAAACTGTTACCACAGCAGAACATGTATATAGGCCTGGCATATCCACCTGGCGTTTTTACGTGAGATCCTTTGACTTGGAAGGCAAAGGCTTTAACTACTGAGTCATCTCCCATTTTTAGGCTCCATCCACATTCTCTAAATTTACCCCAAAGCCATGCAAAATTAAAAAGATGACTGCACCCTAACTTGAAATACTGGGAGGACTGCGCAGAATGAGGTGGATGACTGAACTTGTGCCCCCCTCCCAGACTGGGGGGGGCATCACAAGAATAAAGTTCACACCACCTCCAGTGCCTTTTAAAAAAATAAATTTGTTAAATTTACATTTTTATATACATGTGCCTTGCCTCTCATTCCTTCCTCCCTTCCCTCCCACTCCTATCCCATCCCAACCCACCAACCCTCCCATCCCTATGTGGGCCCTGTTTATTCCCTCCTATTCTCCTGTTCTTCAGATCTATGGGTCCTGGGGTTCCCTTTGTATCATCTGTTCTCATGGGGATTCACATGTCTGTGGTAGACAGAGAGGTCGTTCCTGGTACCTCATTTCTCTGTGCATACAAGTCTTGGCAGAAGTGAAATTTACTCAGTGAGACAAATTTAGATCTTCAGTTAAAATAATAGTCAATTCATCAACATGCTGTGACATTTTAAAACCAGGCAGATGATGATATTTTGGTATTTTAATATCTGCTCCTCTCTCAATATTTTGCTTAATAGATACACTCGTCATGTTCATTTTTTAGCTCCTAGGCATTCTAAGAATAGAAACAACATTCATATATTTTTAGTTCAGTCTATAAAGTTTAAGCAAATAGTCTTTTTTCCAAAGCCTTGTAGAGACTTCAAATTCATGGAAAAATCCAACAGTCATGAGCTCTAAAAGACAACAGAAAAAAACTTAGAGTCAAAAGATTTTGACACTTGCACCCTGTGTTACAACAAAACACAGGATTTCCTCTTTACACTCAGACATGGTGTTAAAATTTATAATGGAACTATTCACAGTATCCACCTACATCTATAACTTCTGACCTCTCTCTCTCTCTCTCTCTCTCTCTCTTCTCTCTCTCTCTCTCTCATACACACACACACACACACACACACACACACACACACACACACGCATATACACACAGTCTTATTTTCTTATTTAGGCAATTTTAGAGCATCCATGATACCACGATCTCTGAAAGTCTTGGAAGGTCCTTCCCCATTCCTGGGACCACTCTAAAGGAATGCACCTTTCACTAACTTCCCCCAACCTCTGTTCATGAAAGAGTATGGAGATTAGTTCTCCTTGTAGCTAAACTCCACCATGAGGGTAGACACAAGACATATTGGGCCCCAATACGAACAGACCAATAAGATGTAGAGGACCAAAAATTCCAATCACATTTGCAGAAACAGAAACTAACCAATGAAGAAAAGCTATTTTTCCCAGGCTTGCCTAAGTGTATAAATATATCTGACCCTGGTAACCATTTTAGGAGCCTGCCCCCCATGGATTCCATGTCTGGAGTCCACGAGTTCCGTTCTTTCTCTCCTCTAATAAACTCTGCCTTAATCTTCCACGTGTACTCTGGTTTCAATCTTCGACTCCTGAACACAAGAAACTGGATACATACAGACTCCGGAGGGATCTGGGAAGCGGGCTGGAAAGATGGCTCAGTCGGTGAAGTATCTGTCTTGCAAGCACGAGAAGCTTGAGTTCAAGCCCCATCTACACACAAAAAGCCAGGGATGGAGGCCGACTGTAGATATCAGCTCTGGGGAAAGGAGGCTCCCTGGCCAACCAACCTTGCCCAAGTGTTGAGTTCCAAACCAGACAAATTCTGTCAGAAAAATGTGATGGGGCCAGAGAGAGATGGCTCAGGAGTCAAACCTCTGCCTTACAAGCAGAAGGTCCTGATTGTGGATCTTGGATCCCACGTAAAAATGCCAGGAGGAAATGGCAGCAGCCTGTATTTCTGATTTTGGCCTGTATTTCTGATTCTGGCAGGTGGAGCCTGGGAAACGCCAAAGCAAAGAGAAGGTAGACGCAATCCAGGGTGATTCCCAAAGTCACCCCTGGGCCTCCACAGGCACACAGTACCCTTTGATACACATATACACACACACAGACACACACACACACACACACACACAATAAGTAAAAAATAAATCTTTAAGAAAATGTGACCATCACTCCTGAGAAAAGACAACCAAGATAGAAAGCAGTAAATCTGAATGAATGAGTGAGTAAATGAAAAGAGAGAAAAAGGGAGGAATGGAGGAAGGGAGAGGGGGAAGGAGGTGGAGAAAATCATGAGAGTGGAAGTTAAAGGGAAGCAGGATCTCTCGGGGCTAAGGGAGCAAGTGGCAGTACTGATAGGAAGTAATGCAGCCTGCAGCGGTGAGGCCACCCTGGGAGCTGCAAGAGTTAATCTGCACCAGGGTAATAAAGGTGGGCGAAGATGCCGAGTGTGGGGAGGCCGCCATAGCAACCCTTCCTGTGAGAAGCTGGCCCCTGTGCCACCGGACGACCCTGACCTCCGGGTGCCCAGGAAAGTACCTTGCATGTGGTGGTCCCTGCTGTAACCTAAAGGAAACCCGATGTTCAGCTGAAGTGTCAGTAGCTTTAGGAAAAGATTTAGCATTACTTCCCACGAAACACACCACCCTGCCCCTCCTCTCCAGCAAGACAGGTGTGTGGACTACGAGCCAGAAGAATCAAGAAAGGGGCACCTGGGGCTTCCCCACGTGGGGAATTCACATAACCCACCCCGCTGTGTGCATAGCACTGACCCACTTAAGGGTCGATTTCAAGAACCCATCCAGTCATCTACTAAATCACCACATGCCAGTCCTTAGGCACACCAGCCTGCCTTAGAGGAACCCTTTAGGGTCCAGCAAGCTCACGGTGCCAGCAAATAGGAAACAGCTGGGTGATACGTGCAGAGAGGAGAGACGTAGTTGTGAGACACACAGAGAAGGCTTGAAACCAATATCGACCCCACAAGGCTAGTCCCAGGGGCTTAGGCATGCAAGATCATGCTATCCCTCTTCAGGCAAGAAGAGCAAGACTATCCCTAATCTATAAAGAATGAGAACCAGACTCTGGATTTTTATTATAGCATCCTTGTTTCCCAAACTTAACTTGTAAATTGTTTGCTCTCCCACCCCCACCCCAATATTAAACAGCCCACAGCAGATAACCATCGTGATGATTCAAATAAGGTTTATCCCCTCCGGATCTCATGCTGAAATATGAGTGTCATTGCAGCGTGTTGGGAGGTGTGGCCTAGTGGGAGTGCTTGGGTCATGCGGGACTCCATTGTTATGCATGAACTGATGTCTTTCTAAGAAGAAAGGAGTTTGGACTCCTTCCTTCTCTTCTACATGTTCCTCCCAATCCTGCTTTCCGTCTTGAATTGAGATACCCCTGTAGCTCAGAACTTGAACTTCCTAGTCTCCAGACCCATAAGCTACATAAATACCTATCCTTAAACCAGCCCCAGGTCTCTGTGACAGCAAAAGAAAATGGACTAGCCAGTCTCACCGGTTGAGCAATTTTTATGCATGTGTATTTATTTACCTATTTATTTATTTTGCATGTGTGCCTGTGCGTGTGCGTGTGTGCGTGTGTGTGTGTGTGTGTGTGTGTGTGTGTGTGTATGTGTGTATGTGAGAGAGAGAGAGAGAGAGAGAACCGTGTGTCCCTGTGGAGGACCAAGGTGACTTTGGGAATCATCCTGGATTGCTTTTATCTCCTTTTGATTCACTCTGGTTTTCCCAGGTTCTGCCTATCAGGGCCAGAAGTGCACGTTGCTGCAGTTTCTACCTGGCATATTTACGTGGGACCTGGGATCCGAGCTCAGGATTTCTGCATGCCAGATAAAGTCTTAACACCTGAGCCATGTCTCCAGTCCACATGTGTATTTTCTAAAAAGTAAAACATTCGTTGCATTTTCCTTCCATTCCAAGAGGTAACCTGCTGACACAGTTAAGCACAGGTGTCAACTTGATAGTTGAAGGTTTTTTGAGCTCTGAGCACATTTGTAGAGAATTAGTTGTTGAGTTAAACCCAAAGCAAACCAGCAGGAGATTGTCTGACTAATGGGGAAGGCCCAGGTGGGTGGGACTATAGGCCCTAGAATGAAACACAGAGACCTGATTGAGAGAGTTGGCATCCTTGTGTCCACTTGGCCAGACATGCTGGTCTAGCAAATAAGGATCGTCCCTCTCGCTGCTGTTATGTGGTGATGGTGTGTGCTCTCCCTTCAAGCTGGACTGAGAACTGTAACAGGACTATCATTAAGAAAATAAACCTTTATTTACTTTTGTACTTGTTAGGCATCATACATCAGGCTCTTATCCCTATTCCCTTATTCAGTGCTTATCACACAAGCATGAAGACGTGAGGCCTTATCCCCAGAAGCCACGTAAAGCTGGACACAATAGCACATGTATATAATCCCAGCATTTCTATGGTGAGATGAGAGATGGAGACATGAGAATCCCCAGAAACTCTTGAGCCAGTTAGCCTGGAGTACTCGGCAGCAAACAAGGACTAACAGCAAAGGTGGTCCTGTGCCCTCCACACGTTCACTATGGCATGTGTGCACCCATCTTCTCTCTCTCTCTCTCTCTCTCTCTCACACACACACACAAGTTTTGACACACCATTAAAATTTATTATTTCAATGTGAATTTGGGGGACACTGATATGCAGTCCATAATATGGAGCAAAGAATCAGCACATTTTTAACTTTACTGCCCATCTCCACACAGTATGACTTGGTCGAAGTTTGAATTACTGTTTTCTGGCTTAAGGTTCCAGAGGGGAGATACAGTCTGTCATGCAGGAGAGACATGGTAGAACTGGAGCCAACTCAAGTCATGTCAATCACGGAAGCAGAGAGAGCAACCAGCAGCTGTAAACACAGAATGGACGTCCCCGACCTCAGCCCTCAATCCCTGTGGCATGCCTTCCTCCAGCAAAGTTCCAACTCCTAAAGGTGCCACTAACCTCCCAAACATAAACATCAATTAAGGGTTAAAACACATGAGCCTGTGGGAGACAATTCACATTTAAATCATGACGCTCCACCCCTTGGCCCCACAGGCTCACGGCCATTTCATGATGTAAACCACGCTCAGTCCAACTTTAAAAATCTCCATAGACTACATCAGTCCCACATGTTCCATGCTGGCCCTTACATCTCTAATGACCTCACCTCTTGATGACATTGAAGCTTGCTTCAACTACACAACACAGAACACCCTTCCTGGGTGTCTTTGCAGATTTTTAGATCCTCCACACACTGCCTGGCCTCAGCCACTCTCTGAAACCCTGCAGAAGGAACCTACATTCTTCTTACTCTTGCATCTTTAATGTCTCCAAAACCAGAGCCACATGGATGGCACTGCCAAGTTCTCTTACAACCTTGGGATAGAGAGTGGCCCACTCGGATCGCAGCTGCCTCAGCTTCTCTGTGCTGACACTGGGGAGAATCTCCCTCGGGTGGCTGCTTTAGAGAAGAAGACAGTTCCCTTGGAACTCTGACCTTTAGCTCTTTGCTTCCAAAAGAATTTACATTCTTATGAGTGAGAGCCTTCCATAAGGATCTTGTCCTCAGGGTACAGCCTCTTTCAAAACTAATCTCTTTAATGATATGTTCCATTTTGCTGTCTGCAGTCTCTGAGTTCACCTTCACATTTTTTCTCATTGAACGTCATAGATTTCATTTCTTTCTACCTGATTCCTTGCTCTTTTTTTTTATTCATAAATCTGAATAAGAGAGTTACATGCCACACTATCAAGACTATCTTATCTTGCAGTTCTTCTGCCAAACATTTCAATTTAACTTCAGACAAACTTTTGGACAAACTCTCTGCCAAAATAACATTCCAACTGCCCCTAGTCCAGTGTCCAAAACAGTCTCTGTTCCCCTCTGGAGAATAAGCTGAGCTTCCACTTGTCTGCATCTCTCTCAGCATTATTCTCTTCAAAACTCTCAGTAGAATGAGCCTTTAGGCCCTGTCTCCAAGATGCAAAGGCTTTCCCAGCCCAGAGTTCCAAAGTTCTCCATTTTTCTCCCAATAAACAGTTCCATAGGCACACTAGCCACATTTCAGCAATGGCCATATTTCTTGGTACCAAGTTCTCTTGGTACCATTTCACCTTCCAGTACTGAATGTGGTATTGAATTATCAGTCTCACACAACTTAAGAGAAGAAAGGGAGATTTATTTGGCTTATGCTTTTGGAGGGGAGATATGTTCATTACGGCAGAAAGGGTATGGTAGGTGGTAGAAGCTGGAGATAGCTCAAGTCATGTCCATCACAGAGGCAGAGAACTGAAATACTATTTTCTATCTTTAATCTGTCTTTTACTGGTGTCCCTATTTTTCTTGTTACAAAGGCTTTTGAATTCTTATTGTATACATTGTCTATTCTGTTATCATTCCATAATTGGGGTATCTTTAATTCATCATATATTCTGTAGATTTATTTCTTACATTTTTGTGACACAGACAAACTCAAGACAATCCTCCTGTCTTGGCCTCCCAAGTGCTGAGATTACAGGAACTCACCATCATACCCAGTTGTTACAGATTGATTATCTACCATTCTGCAGCAAAATTTTTGGTAACAATACCATTAACCAAATCACTAAAAAAATGAATTTCATCTAGTAAATATGCACAGCTTCAACTAAGTGGCTATCAGTAATGGATCTGACTTGCATCGCTCAGTTGTTCATATCTTAGACCCTAGAGCAACCTATGCAAAAGACACCAGAACAGTTTGTGTCCATTGCCAAAGACACATGAAACAAAATGAGTAGAGACTGTCAAGAGATGTTAAAGACCCTCGAAAAGTTCACTGTGCTGTCCACAGATCGAAGACCAGCCATCAGTGGACATAAGTGTTTTTTGAAACACTTTCTTCGATCCAGTTTTCATCCTCCTCATGATAATCCTGAAAATACAGCAGAAACAACCAAATAATAAATAATAAAGTGCATTAGAGCTGGAACCTTATCATACAGGTGATAAAATTGAAGTCTGAGGAGTGAAATGCTTGATTGACTCATTCGTTCAACAAATATTTATTGAGTTTCTACGTATATGTGTTTCTAGGTATCAGGCATTAAGTTTAAGCATTTCTAATTTCATTTAGCTTCAAGGTCAGATGTGAGCAGTTAGCTTGCTCAAGTCTTAATTAGCCATTAAATGAAAGAAGTAGGGTTAAAACCAAGAAGTCTAATTCCAGAAAACACTTTCTGCCTTTTATTTGCTATACCTTTCGTTGTTGTTGGCCTGAGCTAAGGATGAAGAAATATGGATCTTCTGGGAGAAAGAGAGCCTGAAGCTTATTTAATACATATTCCTTGCTTATAGAAGAAATCCAGTTCACCTGGTATAGAGGGTCATGCATGGGTGGATAGGAGCAGGTGTCCACATCCGTTAGACATCCATCCTGCATCCTGTACTGAAGTTGCGTATATAAAGAATTCCACCATAGACTCCAGGGTGGGAACTACGTGGACTTCATGGTCCACAAGGCTGATTCCATCTTAGCCTTCATAGGTTCTTGGCATATAGGATAACAAATAGAACAAAGTAACATGCATTCAGCTTCTCTAACATCCTGATTTGTCTTCAGTTTTTAAACTTAAGAAATTTTCTGTTGTTTTTGAACCCCATGAAAAGGAGAAAAGGGAAACATATGGGAGAAAGGGTAGCAACATTCTGCCTTATAAGAACCACTATGGCAGCCTAGAGATGAGACTTTCATCGTGTCTGGAAATCAGTTCTGAGCATCCTTTTGTTGGGAAGGAACTTGGAACATTTAGTGTGCTGTTGCCTCGAGTGGTCCTCCATATGGTTGGCTTCTTGTGAGACAGTTCAGTCGAAGCCCTAATCTACCACCTACTGTCAGCACAGCAGCAAATTCACGAACACATAAAGTGAAACTAGCCTGTGTTTAGAAAGTCACTAAGTCTTGAATTTCAACAACCATACAGGAACCCTCAGAGGCCTCCTAGGTGATCCAGATTGACACCACACTGTGTCTCTACCAAAGCTTTATACAGAGTTCAAGACCTGAACACGAAAATACTTTAAGCCATACAGTGTAAAAACAAAGAGAATTCATGAACACTGTTTGACTATACAGACTTTTGAAGGTAATCACTGTTAGTGTGTTGCTAACTACAGATCTGTTTCCTTTACTTCTACTATTCCAGTTGATTCCCAGTCTCCCCCTGACTGCCTCCTAGCTTCCAGAACATGAGAGGATGGGAATGGAAAGCGTGGGAAGCTCTTGCCCCCAGCCCTGACCTTTTTCCCTTTGTCCTTTGTGATTTCCTGTCTCTTATGTTCTCTACAGGACTAAATCACGCTACTTACTATATACAAGCATGGGAGAATTCAAAGAGAATAGAGGACATGGGCACTTAGGGTTTTTAAAAATGTTAACAATAATGCAACTTGTAGTTATAACAACAAGTTATATACTTAGCACATGATCTGACAGCACAAAGACCTACAAACAGCACAAACTTAAGGTCATCAGCAGGGACAGAGGGAACTGGCCATACCATATCCATGTACACACAGGACTGCTGAGGGAGAGACAATCCTTACTTGTCAGACCCACACGTCTGGCCAAGTACACAGAAAGATGCCAACTTCCCTAACCAGCTTCCTCCATCTTATTCACTTGTTCAAGAACTAGTCCCACCCACCATGAATTACACTTTCTCCATCAATTAGACAACCTCCTGCAAACTTAATTGAGGCAAACTCAACTGCTAATTCTTTACAACTTTGCCCAGAGCTAAGCCATCAATTATCAAGCAGACACCTGTATCTAACTATGACGCAAGAGGACAGAGTATAGAATCCGAAACTAGAAGGGCTGAAAAATCAACTAGACAAGCTATGGCTAAAGCGTCTGGCTGCCAAGCTAAGGCACCGAGGGCCGTTCCGTCTGAGTGAACAGAGCCTACTTAGAGAACGAGTGTCCCAGGTAAGTGTGCTCTGAAACATGCTTTTTTTCCTCCTGGACAACTTCGGGTCTGAAATTCTTGTCAATATTCAGCTTATGTTTCTAAAAGTAACTTTGGTCACCGTAAATATTTGTAACAAAAGACAGCACAAACACTGGCCGTAATCCAACCACTACAGCCATCTGTGTTTCTGCTGCTCTGAGCAGAAAGCGGCAGGCAGAGAATAAAAAGGAAAAAGCTGTAGCTGAAGCCACAGTTCCCAGAAAGGCTGCCATGAATGACTCGTGATGGTTTAATGTGATGTTTTAAAGTTAAACGTACCAGCTATAAGGGAGCCATGAAAAATTATCATGTGTCACACTAAAAATGGAGGAATGGAAGAAGGAAAGGATAGAGAGACTACCAATGACAGGAAGTTTGGCATGAAATGCAGACCAAGTACAAATAACAACTTTCAAGATAGCAATAACGGAGAGAAAAAGACCACCAAACAATCTGATCCAGACTTTCTTTCACAAAAAGGGGAGAGAGGATGATTCAGGGGTTAAGCCCTGCTTCCCAAGCAGAAGGTCCTGAGTTCAGATCCCAGATCCCATGTAAAAACACCAATTGGAAATGGCAGCAGCCTGCACTTCTGGCCCTGGAAGGTGGAGTCTGGAAAACTACAGAGTAAAGCAATGAGGAGGTAGAGCAATCCAGGATGATTCCTGAAGACATCCTTGAGCCTCCACAAACACTCACAGTGCCCTTTGATACACACACACACACACACACACACACACACACACACAAGCACATGTGTGTACAAAAAAAAAAAAAAGGTGTAGGGTAAAGAAAACTTAGGTCTAGAGACAGAAAGGCTATACTGGAATCTCAACTCTCCCCCTCACTGATATTCTTGTCTAGAGTAAAAGTCCTCACCGCTACCAAGATAGTATTATTTATTACCTTGGCAACTGGGAAGAGTAGAATGCTGTGTAATCTAACATCATGGTACACGTGTTCACCAGCTCTTCTTTGGGAAAGGAAAGGACAGGCCTGCCATTGCATTACTGTGGGCAGGAGGGTTATACAGGGTCATGGGCCTTTGCGTTCTCCCAAGCAATAAAGGATTCTAAACGTCTTATGAAATCAGCTTAACTGTTTGCGCGCGAGGAGTGTGGCGGTTACTCTTCTCCATGGTGTGAGACGCGCTCAAAGCAGCATAAAAAAGGAGATTTGTTTGACTTATGGTTGCAGAGGAGAGATACAGTCATTTACGGTGGAAAAGGCAGGCCTGGTTGGCAGAAACTGGGGTGGCTCAAGTCACTGCAGATCTTGATGGAGGTGAGAGCTGCAAAACTGCCAACTGCCAAGAGCAGACTGGGCGGGGTTAACCAGGCTCAAGATCCTTGTGACATGCCTTCCTCCAGCAAGGCTCCACCTCCGCAAGTTGCCACAGTCTTCCCAAACAACTAAAGGTTCAAACACATGCCCCTTGGGGTGAAGAGAGGAAACCACTCACACTTCAAACCGTGACTAGGAGAGAGGCCAAGGCTCAGGAAACAGCAAACCTGTAGGCCTCTCTATGCATCGACTGACTGCTTTGGGAGAATTCCTCCCACACTCATATCTAAATCAGCTGGAGCTCCCCTAAGCATCCCTAATGTGGCAGGTCAATGGAGAAAAGACAAAACAGAGTGGAACTCTTCACTATTGCTGTGAGAGAACGCCCAGTCAAACAACTTAGGGAGAAGGGGAGATTTATGCAACAGTTCCAGAGGGGAGATACACTCTTCCCCGGCAGAGACAGCATGGCTGGTGGCCGAAGCTGAAGACAGGCTAGGTCACACCCATCTGAGAGCCTGAGAGGGGCGGAGAGTCTCTCTTCTCCTTCCCAGTCTCCTGTGGCTCTTCTTATCTGGTCCATTACTGGGAGGTTCCCATGGGATCTATGCAGGTTCCAATCGGATCTATGGCTGATCTTTGTATTATCCAGATAATCTTTTCAGGTGGTCTCAGCTGATCTTGCCAGGTGTGGTCTCAGGTAATCTTAGTTAATGCCAGTTGTGTCAAGTTGACACCCAGGATTAACTATCACACAGAAATACAGGGAAATTCCACCCTGGGGTGGGGCTAAATGTATTAAAGCAAAGGGCTTTAGCCAATTGACTAGAAGTTGTTCTTTAGTCACTAACATTTTTTGAGTACCTATCTGAGGCCAGGTACTATCTAGGCTGAAGGGATATATCTGTGAACAGATAAAACCTCCTGTCCCCCGCCTCGTAGTGAAGAGACAATGAATACATTTTTTAAATGGTGCAGCATATTGGAAGTACATTAAAGCAGGTCATATAGTTAGAACCTGCATATCTATATAGGAATGTGAAAGGGAATTTTGAAATAAAGCTTTTTGAATATCTTATTTATTTGAGAGAGAAAGCACACAGGGCATGTGGAGGGCAGAGAGAAGCTTGCAAAAGTTGGTTTTCTCCTTCTACCCTATGGACTCCTGGGATCAAACGCAGGTCGCCAAGTCTGCATGCAGTTACTCTCAATGTGCTGAGCCATCTTGTCAGCCCAAGGGAAAGCTCGCTATGAACATTGTTTATTTTCGGCACACAGGTGCTCATGACAGAAGTGTAGAATTTTGTAGAAACTTCACATGGGAGATGGGGGCAGGAGTGCCTCCTTATCTACGATGTGTACTTCCAAAACTTCAGCGGATGAAGAAACCTTAAGGTGTATCAAACCCTCATCTATTGTCTTTCTAAACACATTGGCCTTGGATAAAGTTTAACTTAAAAATTAGGCATGGTAAGAGATTAACAACAATAATATTAGAACAATGATAGTAATACACTGCAATAAAAGTTATGCAAATGTGATCTTTTACTCTCTCAAAATATAATATCGGGGGATGGAAGGATGGTTCAGGGGTTAAGATGCCGCCTGGCAAGCAGAAGGAACTGAATTTGGATTTCAGATCCCTCATAAAGGCTCTGGAAATGACTGCAGCCTGCACTTCTAACTCTAGAAGGTGGAGCCTAGGAAATCCCAGTGTGAAGCAAAAAGGAGGTAGAAGCAATCCAGGATGATTCCTGAAGTCACCTCAGGCCTCCACAGACACATACAGACCCTCTGATATACACATGTACACACACACACACACACACACACACACACGCACGCACACACATCAAAAATAACAAATAAAAAAATAGAAAAAGAAATAACATTCTAGGAATGAGATTTCATTACAATACATATAACAGGATGTGATCTGAAATGATAGAAAATGGGTATCCTCTCTGCTTGTATGTAGGGACTCTCGATAGATTTGTTCTATCTTTGGGAGGAAATCAAGGAGAAACACATTCTCCAGGAGCAAGAGAGGAGTTTCCACTTGCTTCAGTTCCTTAAATCAGACTATAAGCTGCTTTCTGACTTGTTCTATTTTATGTTTTTTTTAAACAAAAGTGACTGAATCACGGAGGGAGGAGGCAGTTTTATGCGTATCAGTTCATCTGTATGACTAAAGAACTTATCCCATCAAAGTCTAGGTGAATCATTTCTCACACATATACAGTATCATTAACGGGGACTCCTGCCTCAGAGCAGCCTTCCAAGCGTACCCCTTCCTCCATTCCCCTGCCACTGTCCTAGGTCGGCCCTTGGTGCCTCCCACTGCCCAACTCCATACATCTCCTTCCCACATGCCTGCACATGCATATCTGTCACAATTCTGATGATATCATCGTCTGCATTCCCCAAGGACAAGTGGATCAACTGGTTCTTGCCAAGATTTCCAAGACCCTTGCAATGAATGTCCTCAGACTACAGGAAAATATTGATTGATCTACCCAATAACAGAAGCCGCCCCCACCCCACCCCACCCTGTATCCCTTTTTCTACCAGAACCCCAATGTTGTTCAAAGAATGGACATACTCTTACTCTTTTAACTCCAAGAGATGCTTAGAAGTTGGCATATCAGAAGTGATCAATCCTTTACTAAATGAGAAAGCAGTATCAATGACACATACTTCTGCTTCCCAAAGACTAGTCTAAAAGCCCATGCAAGAGCTATCAGAAGGTGTCTGTGCCATCTTTCTTCTTTCGTGCTCACTTGCTGGAGGAGCTATAGCAGCCATCTTGCAATGCTGAGGCTACTAAGCAAAAGGCCAAAAGGTCACCAAGCTAAGGACAGCAGAGCAGAATGAGATGAAGGCCTGCACTATTGATGGGATAGATGCAGCCACACTGGAACAACTTACTTCCAGACCCTGTTAAGTTAGGCATCTGAGCATCTTTATTGCCTGCACCACACTTGAATTGCCAATGAATCACTTAGAAAAAAAAATTTCATTGCAAAGAAAACCCCAGTTCAAGAGAACTGAAGCAGGACTGAGCATCTGCACCAACATCAGGCTCCCTGATGCAAGCAGGACATTGTACGAAACCAATGCTTGCAGCTGAGATTCATGCTTGCAGTTGAGACTGATGCTTGGAGCCAAGATTGATGCTTGAAGCCAAGATAACACTTGGGCATTCTATTACCTTGAGCTGTTACAATGAGCTGAACTCATTACCCAAATCCCATAAACCAAATGAACCACACTAACGCACAAACTTCTCACTTTGTACACCAGGCCTGGCTCAAGCCTCCTTCTCCTCCTCCCTGTCCGTTTCGTTCTACACGGCAGCCTCCATCACTTTTTCAACAACTCTTTACCTGTATATTGCACTTTTCCAAATGTGTTTTCTACATTCTTATTCAGTAGTTGTTAAAAAAAAATACAGCGGCAAGCTTGGTGAACAAAATGTGATTGGAAGACCTCAAGCTTAATCGTAAAATTATTGACTCCTCTGATCAATTTTTTTTGCTTGTATAGATGTGGGTGTGTACATATGTGTGGGGGTGTGCATAGGTGTAGATGAGGGGCACTGTGTGTGCCCATAGAGGCCCAAGGGTGACTTCAGGAATTAGATTGCTTCTACCTCTTCATTGCTTTGCTCTGTGATTTCCCAAGCTCTGCTCTTCCAGGGCTGGAAGTACAAGCCACTGCCATTTCTACCTGGCATTTTTTACATGGAATTTGGGATCCAAACTCAAGTTCTTTAGCTCGTAAGGCAAAGACTTGATCCCTGAGTCACATCTCCAGTCCTCTCATGATTCAATTTTATATATTACCCTATTTATGTGCTTATGTACATTTCAGTGATGTGAGGATTCAAACTATAGGAATAGTCATCTATTATCCCTAATGAACTGCACGTGCTCTTGGAAAGATAATGCCTGGTATAAAGATGTATTAGCAGAAAAAGCACTAAAGACTAATTTATAATCATTCACAGTTTAGAAACATAATCCTTTTCTTATCTAAGTAATTCCCACCAGGTTTTAGTTCAGTAAGTATCAACATGCTTTCCACACCATACTGGGTTGTTCCAGAATGAACCATTCATGCTTTCAGTCTAAGTTTGTGAGAAGGGATTATTAGATCATTATTATCAGACCTGAGAGTAAAATCGATCCACAAGCCTGTGTGTGCATGCAGACAGCACTGCTGCAAGTTGTCTCAGTGCCCTGACCGGTCCATTACCACGCCGCCAGACAGCGGCACATCAGCAGGTGCATGATGGCAATTGTACCGGAAGCTGCTGCAGTGCCCTGCACATCTAATTAACATGTAATCAGCAACGATCACCATCACTCTGTGCCCTGCGTTGATGGCACTGAAAATCAGCAGAGAGCCTCAATTCAAAACTAACATATTCCAGGCAGAGAAAAGGGCCACGTGGGCTGAAGCCCCTCTGATGACTGCATGGGAATAGAAATTTCTCAGGGCAACAGAACTGGAAGTCACACACTGTAAAAGTTGATAATCTCAACACTGTGCACCCATAGCTAACTCTTGGGAGGTTGGAACAGAATCTCAAGGAAGAGCGTTATAATCGTTCATCTGCATGGTTGCTGATAAATCACCATCAAGCAGCTCAGGGGAACAAAAGATTAATTCTTTTATGATTCGTAGTTACAGTTCTTAGTCCATCTTAGCAAGAAAGCTCACACCAATATCAGGGCGGAGGGAATGGCCACACCATCTTCACACGACAGCTGGGAGAGGGACGATCCTTACTTGCCAGACCAACATGTCCGGCCTTGTACGCAAGGATGCCCCTTCTCAAACAGTTCCCTGCATTTTATTTACCTGCCCTGGGACTAGTCCCACCACCGTGGGCTTGGCCTTCCCTATCCACTAGATAATCTCCTGCGGGTTTGCTCTGGGCTTAACTCAATTACTAATGCTCTACAAATGTGTCCAGAGTTCAAACCCTCCACTGCCAAGTTGACACCTGTGCCTAGCTATGATGCGCATAAAGGCAAACTAAATAGTCTCAGGGCCAGGAATGAATGACTTCAAGTTGGCTCTGCTCTTGGCCTTGCTAAAAGGGCTGCTTTCCAGGTAGACCTCTATGCCCCGCCTTCTCCATTTCCTCCAAAGCTGCCTGCAGAGATGTCAGTGAAAGGCTGATCCATAGCCTGAGGACTCAGGATTCCTCTGCAGATTTCTGCTCCTGGAGCTTGGGACATAGGTGAAAGACACTCCATTATCGCCAGCGTGATATTCCAGAAGCAAACTGCTTAATTACTTACTCCTTTGGGCAAAGATAGTGACCTCTTTACAGATCACCAGTGTTTTACTGCACTATACAAATACTATAACCACTTTACAGACCCTGAGGGTTTTCCTGGAGCAGACAGGCATGCATGTTTTTAAGTTCTTTTCCAATAGCCTTCCAGAGGTTTGTTAATGTATGAGATTAAGGTCTGCTTCCTGGTCCTTAATGAGTGTTCCCATGTCTCCCCCTCCCTCCCAACTCCTTTCCCACCCCCTTTTTCACCTCCCCACTGCCCTACCACCACCACCCTGCAACTGAGCATTAGGAGGTTCCTTCACCTGCACTGGTCACATGATATAAATCTCACAGATGGTTTTGGGTGTACAAGACAAAAGCCTGTTCTTCAAATACGTTAAAGAATTGGGATGTGGTAGTCGCCAGCCCAAAGATGGAGACAGAACTCCCCTTCCCTCCACCATAGAGTTCTTGCTACAGCAAAGTTTTATAAAAATAAAAAATTTCAAAACTGCAGGGTCTTATGCAAAACCCTTCTGTTGGACTGAAGAGATGGCTCAGTGGTTAAGACCTGCCACACAAGCAGAAGGACCTGAGTTCATATCCTGGATCCCATATAAAAATGCCAGGTGGAAATGGCAGCAGCCTGTACTTCCAGCTTTGAAAGGCAGAGCTTGGAAAATTCCAGAACAAAGCAATAAAGGAGGTAGAGCAATCCAGGATGATCCCCAAAGTCATCCTTGTATCTCCACAGGTGTATACAATGCCTTCTGGCCCTCTAATACTAATACGCACACACACATAGACAGACAGACAGACAGACACACACACACAAATTAAACTAAATTAAAATTTAAAAACCTCTTATGTTGATGGAAACTTTCACACAAATAGAGAAATGGAAAGAACAACAAAATGAATGTCCAGGTTCTGGGTCCCATCATTCAACTTCAACAAATATCCATCTCAGGACCAATCTTGTTCCATCCACAGACACTTCTCTCCCAAGGGATCATTTTAAACATAACCCTTGACTTATTATAAGGTAAGACCTTGCTGGAGAGATGGCTCAGGGGTTAAGACTCTGTCTCACAAGCAGAAGGTCCTGAGTTCAGATCCCAGGTCCCATGTAAAAACACCAGGCAGAAACAGCAGCTGTCTGCACCTCTAGGAGCTGGAAAATCCTGGAGTAAAGCCAAAAGAAGGTAGAAGCAATCCAGGATAACTCCTGAAGTCACCTCTGGTCCTCTCTCTCTGTCACTCACACACACACACACACACACACACACACACACACACCAAAAATAAAAATAAAAATAAGGCCTTTTATGTTAGTTAGACTCACAAGGTAACAGATTTTCAAAGCATCAAAACACTGAGTGAAGGAAATGGAAATGTACAGCATTGGTTAGCTACTTATATACTTCAAAATCAATCATCCATAATGATGGACGCATCTCACATGGTTCCCGGAGCCCACAGAGCACGCAGCACTTACTTGGGGATGATGATGTGTCAGCGTCATTTGTGATGTTCATGTGTCAATGTCACCTCATATTGTATCTGAAAACACCATTCTGCTGAGCACTGCAGGAAGCTGTGCGAGTGCAGATGAGAGAATATGGGACCTGTGGACCTTCCTCTTCATTTCGCTGTGACCCTAAAACTAGCTGCTCCAAAAAATAAAGGCTTGGGGCTAGGGAAATGGTTCAGTCAGTAAAGTGTTGGTCACGCAAGCATGAGGACCCAAGTTCAATCCCCAGCACTTATGCAAAAAAAAAATATATATATGTATGTATGTATGTATGTATGGTAGAGCACTTGTAATTCCTGTCCTGAGAAAGGGGAGACAGGTAAATTCTGGGGCTCACTGGCAAGGCAGTTTAGTCTAATTGGTGAATTCCACACTAGTGACAGACCTTGTCTCAACAATCAAGGTGGAGGTCGGAGAGATGGCTTAGCGGGTATAGCACCTGCTCGCACATCTGGCAACCTGAGTTCAATCTGGGAAGCCTCCATGGTGGAAGGAGAGAACTACTTCTGAGAACTGTCCTCTGACCTCCACCCATGCACCACGGTATCTCTCTCTCTCTCTAAGTAAATAAATAATAATTTTAAAAAACCAAGGTGGAAGATTCCTGAGGAATGACACCTGAAGTTGTCGCTTAACCTACACATACAGATAAACATACACACAACCCAAACCTCACTCATTCATCAAAGTTTTCTTTTTAACCCATTGATCCAGTTTTCCTACAAAGGGATCCTCAAGGCACTCTTCCATTGATAAATGAAAAGTCTGGCAACCTATTCTCAGGTCTTTTACAAGAACATACCTTTCTTGAACTCAGTTTAAATTCACAAACCTTCCTCACAGCTCTTTTGGCGGCCTCTATGATAACACCCATATTATGGATGACGACAGGGAGGCTCAGAGGCAAGGTGGCACGCCCAGGGTTACATAGGAGTGAAACCGCAGCAAGCAAGCGCCTCCTCAGCCCGAGGTCGCCGTGCCCTGGAGGGCGCCATCTTGGATACGTACTAGCAATGATTTTCAGGAGATATCAGGAAGCACAAATGAGGATGTATTAACAGTCACAAAGGGAGGAAAGGTAATAAGCCAATTAATTCTGGAAAAAACTGGGTTCCATTGCACAGGGGACCTTCTGAGGAATCATGGAGAACAGGGGTCAGCACAGACCCACCAGCAGCTCAAACCCTACTAACCACACTTTTCTATTCAAATCAAATTTTGTTGCAGTATAGTCGATCCCAGTTTGTTCCTACAGTGTGTGGCTGTTCTCATTCTACAAATGAGAGTGGAATGGTCGTGACAGAGACCATGCGGCTTGCTGGTGGTAAGATGTACTCTCTGGCCCTTATGAGCAAAGATTTGCTGACCTCTGATGCAGAGCCTCCAGGAGGAATGAGGGAGCACGGAGATTCAGTCACCAAAATTATTCTGGGTCGTGCTGGGGTTCCGAGGTCCTCAGCCCTGTTGAACTATCCTCCAGGAACCTTGAGCCAGCTCCCAAGACTCCAGAAAACCCAGACGGAACAGAGAGTCCAAGGAAAAAAAAGAACCCAACAAGCCCTCCCCCCTCCCAGGAACTCAGAGGGGCAGAAGTTACCCTTGGACTGCCCTGTCTGTAGGTCTCAGAAGCTTCATCTGCAGCAAGGATAATCACATCTCTCCCAGAAACTAGGGTTGGAATTATTCTGGGAAAAGAACATGGTTGGCCTCGTAGCAAGTGTCTAGCACACAGAAATAAACATCATCAATTATTTCCCGAAGAGTCTTCCTGAACACTAGTAATTAGCCAATGTTATCATGGATACCTATGGTCTTAGTCTAAATTCTTCACTAGGCAGGAAAATAATTCCAAAGAATTCTCACACATTTTCTTAATTGCAAAATATGCCAGATGGCCTGCAGTCTTCTGCTTGCATGGTGTTGGTGCCTGTGATACCTGCCTCTCTCTTCATCAGCTGAAATAGTTACCGCAAAGGCAAAAACCCGATCAGAAGCTGTGTTCGGAGGCCCATGCCCGTGATCTCAGCACTCCAGAGTCAGGGAGCAAGAGAAAAGTGGGTGCTCAGCCAAGTCTGGATTACACAGAGCTATGCTGCAAAGCTCAGACTTAAAGAAACAAACAAGCAAGAGTTGGAGATGTAACTAGTACAGTTCTTGCCTAGTAAGGCCCATGATCCATCCATAAGGCAAATCAATCAAACAAAAAATTAAAGAAAAGAGAAGAAACCAGACACACCCCAAACTGAGAATTTAGCAGTACGATTTGTAACTATGGAAAAATGGAAGTCACTTAAGGATCAACCAATTGACAATCGGATAGACCAAATTCTCTACAATGTGTTATCATTCAGCCACAAAAAAAAAAAAGAGAGAGAGACTAAATTAAGGCCCAGTAAGCACTTATGCACAAACCCGGTGGTGACCTGAGTTCAAACCCAGAAAGCTCACACAGTGGAAAGAGAGAAACTACTTCTTTTTCCCCCTGGGCTCTGTACATTGTGAATTTCCCTCTAAGTTATAACAGAAATCCAGAACAATTCTGTCTAGACCCTTTCCAGGCAACGTGGAAAAAGAGAAAAATGACTTCTCAAAGTCATTCTCCAACTTCCGCCCCTGTGCATGGCATTCACTCTCTCTCTCTCTCTCTCTCTCTCTCTCTCTCTCTCTCTCTCTTTCTCTCCCCTAAATTAATGAATAAATAAATACTCAAAAAGACTAAATCAGCAATATATTCTATTCTATACATGGCATTCAAAAAAAAAAAGATACTAGTCATAGAAGGCCACAAACAATATGATTCTACTCATGAGAAATATCCAGACTAGTTGAGAAGACAGGTTGTAATAAGCAAGGGAGAGGAATTGGTGATTAAGGTATGAAAATATCACAGACTCACTATATTTGTGTATGAAACACTAAAAGAATTTTTTAAATTAAAAAAAAGAAATGTCCAGAAAAAGAGAAGCAACATAAACAAGTAAAACACTGAGCAGAGGGGTGATTGACAGGCGTTAGAGGAGGGAGTATATTCAAAACTGCAGGCTGTATTTTAGGTCAGTGTTGCATGGCCTGTGAATGAAATTATTCAAGGGAAAGCAAGCTCTTGTAGTTAACAGCATGTCCACAGAATGCTGTCAGTGGTCATTCTGCACTCATCCGCGTGCTGTCCACTGCCCCCTGGCGGCTCACCTGGCACACTGCCCCTTAGTCCAGATGTACTCTCCAGTCACATCTGTCAAACTGCACTCAAGTCTCTGCACAAACTGAGTGAATTATTTAATTTCTCTGAGCTCCAGCTCTCTATCTGTAATAGAGAAAGAGCAATGCCTTCCTATTATGATTACTATTTATTGAACACTTAGTGTAGCCACCCCTGTTCTTTTTTGTACTTTTTTTTTTGCAATAAACTCACATAAAATGTATAACTGCATGGGTTTTGACATATCTGTGACATGAACACATTTCCATTACCCCTTAAATCTTCCGTAACCCATCCCTCCCTCTGCTCTCTCTCCTGGCAACCACTGCTCTGTTCTCTCCACTGAAGTTATTTGGCATCTTCTAAGTTTTATACAAGTGGAATTACAGAGTGTGCCTGCTTCAATGGACAGAGGAGGGAGATCTGCCCTGTCTCACTCTGCAAATGATTCTGGGCTCTGTCCCGCTGCTGGGTGCACCCACAGTGTGTCCATCTGGGCTCAGTCCCACTGCTCGTTGCAACCACACTGTCTACCTGGGATCAGTCCGGCTGCCTGCTGCACCCACAGTCTATTCATTTCTCTCCTTGAGCAGTAGTATTCCCTTCATCTCTCTTGATGAGCATCTAGGTGTCAGTTTCCGGGTAGCTTTCTAATTGGTAAAAGACTCTGTGTCCGACGTGTATATTCACTTTTCTTGGATAAACAGCACAGAATGTCCTGGGGCTCCCCCAGAAATTGTGCAGAGCTTAGTGGAGGACATGTCTCCTGGGCAGGGGGGGAACCAGCAATAGTACCAGCTGATACCCCACACACACTCTGACCCTCACCTCCCCCAAGAGGTCACCGCCGTCCCAAGCTTCCAAACTCCCTGTGCCCTCCCTACCCCCCACTCAACTTCCTCTTCCTGAAGCAGGGTACCTCTAGTTCTTGTCCTTGGGTCACTACGGAACTTTCAATGTCAATGTGTCCCTAATTCCTGCGGAAAGCATGTTTGGCTACAGCACAGCAAAGCCGAGTAGGCATTTAAGTTGAAACACACAAGGCAAACAATGCACTCTGCTGTAGATCACTAAGAAGTAACAATTTAACATCTAAATAGAGGAAGCCCTGCTATGCATAACCAAAGTCCCTTTACCAATTTCCCTTGGCAAACAAATGCTGCGTGTTTACTAACACGCCAGGAAGTCCTCAGAGCACTTTCATGGCTGCACCAAGGAGGCTGTGCTGATTGTGCAAGCCCGAGCCTTGGCTTCTGCCTCTCTTCTAGACCGAGTGCCTCCTGGTTTCCCCACTTTTCCAAACTCAGATCATGTGTTCACATGTCTATCAAACCTCAATGCCCCCTTTCAGGTCACCAGAGCAAGCACTACAGTCTCTTGCTATATACTGCTTTTGGGATTTGGGGTTCCTTTGTACCTAGGGGACGACTCAGTTTACTCCCATGCAGGTGGGAAGAGGGACAGGTCTGTGACACGACCCTGAGAAAAGTAACATGGTGGAGCCTCAAAGAAAAAATCTCTACCCCCTTTGTTCCCCACAGGCAAATCCACCTGGTGGGACTTCCCTCTGCTGGTCAACTCAGATGTCTCCCCTACTGAGAGGAAGCCCTTCTCCTGACGCTCATTGGCCCTTTTCTTGGCACACACCAATCTTTTCTTGGTGCACGCCAACGTCAAGCCAGAAACACAACAGCAGAGGCAGCGCACGTCCCTTCCCTCTAGTACATCCTGCCCTGGTGTGGTCTTTGACTCCTTCCAGTTTTCAATCTGACTAGCCTCATTCTTGGTCCTCGTCCTATCCTGTGGTGGGCTCCTGCAAGCCTGGCGTCCATTCACCCCGGGCCCAGTCTGTGGACATTCTGCACCTCTACTGCTCAAGGCCATTCCAATGCTCCTGGCCTTGCTCCTGGGCAGACAGCTGCCTGGCCAGATGACCTTTCCAGATCCCAGGCTGTCTGATTCCGACCACAGTCCAAGCCCTGTGGCTCCAGCCCTCAGTCAAGACATGCGAGATATGTAGAAACCCTGCAGCCAACATTTTTTGTCCAGTTATTCCTTCCAGTGCATCCCGTGAGTCGCCACTCACCAGACTAACCGGAGGCATTAAGTGTCTTCATTCACGCATGGCGCATGTACTGCAGGTAGCGCTGCTGCCTCAGTACTAGACGCTCTGGGTCCCTTCCCTGCCCAGCTCCTGACATACTTTGTTCCCGCTGGTGCAGGTCAGGGATGGGCATTCTGCTCTCTGTTAAATGTGTAAGTCCACGACACTTTTCCTTGATTTAGTTCAGTCCCCAAACCAGAGCCTCCAGGCCCGGCAGGCAGGGTCACCCAGCCAGGCCTGGGTCACCAGTCTGCCTGCGCTGGTGATCGGCACAGAGGCCAAGACTATGACTCATATCTATCTCGTCTTTACTTGAGGCTCGACAGGCAGCACATACTGTTCACAGGAGCTCCTCACACTTGCCCAGAGCTTGTTAGATGGTCAGCCAGATGCCAGACCCTAGCGTCTAGTCCCGATTCTGTTTCTCACACTTAGTTTAAGAGCAGCACTATTTCCCCGTTTACTACCAGCAAAACTCAGATTTTAAATGTTTATGAATGCTTATGTCAGAGGAAAACAGCCAGTACCAGTAAAGATCAAGGTTTCAATGGGCATAGTGGTGGATGCCTGTAATCCTAGCACTGAGGAGGAAGAGGCAGGAGGAGCTAGTTCAAGGTCATCCTTGACCACACAGGAACTTCAAGGCCAGTCTGCAATACAAGAGACCTGGTCTTAAAAATAAATAAATAACAGCAACAATAATAATAATAATCTAGGTTGGTCTGAGCCCTTATTTTACTTATTTTTTATTATTCTGCTCTTTGTGCATTTGTATACACATAAATATGTGTATATACCTATAAGGATATATGTGCATGGAGGTGTATTTGTGTTTGCATACATATACAAAGAGAGAGCTATGTTTGTATATGTAGGAAAATATGTGCACAGAGATGTGTATGCATATAACTAATATGCATATGTGTAGGCATGTATATATTTTATGTATTTGTTTCTGCCTATATACATATATGTGTGTGTGTGTGCACATGTACATGTGTGTGAATGTCTATGTATAATGAAAGGTATAAAAGTTTTCTGATCTTAGGTTGGAAATAGGCCACTCTATCATGTCTTAACCACCTCGTAACACACCTCTGGTGATATGATCTCCTAACAGAAGTTCGAATTTGCTTTTAAAATTACACTGTAGTTAGAGCCACTAAGAAATTTTTCTGTAAGAGGAGAGAACCAGCGTCCTGGATTCCAGTTCCCAACTTCACAACTACATAGCACTGCACTTCTCTGAGTCAAAGTTTCTTAGGTGTGAAAATGGAGGCATTAGAACTGAAGCCTTTCTAGAGTTAATGGTCACAATTCAGAAGATGTAAAATGTCAAATCGAATCTCTCTTAACATGCAATCTGCATTTCTAAAGATGAATAATACTTGGTAAGTGGTATTCAAATTTGTTATTTAAATTTCCTACTGCATTTTCTACCTGAAATTCTTGCAAAATTATGTTCCCCAAGTTGCAATGGAAAAGGGTTTAATTCATAAGGAGCTCCAACTAGTGAATGCATTAAAGTAAAGCACATTCGTGCTGTGGTAATTCTTAGCATAAATGAGAAGCTTAGAGAGTAGTGGAACTGTGTATTTTCTTTAAGTTCAGTGTGCTAAAGAACGCACCATGAAAGGAATGAGTTGTAGAGAAGACACAGAAGCTATTTATGTAAAGGGCAGACCAAAGGGGCTCAGGCAGAATCCATCCTTCACTCAGCCAGCCAGCCTTGCCTAGGAGTTGGGTTTCAGAGACTTTGCTAAAGACTGACTGTTTATTCTGGCAAAAGCCCAAGAATGCACTCTTTAGCTGCCACTGGGGAAAAAACAATGAGTTCACAATTTTCTCAGATGACTCCAGTTCCACCCATCAAAGTTCATGGGGAAGAGATGAAAGAGAAACAAACTGCAGTTCCTTAGTTCAAGTTTACATCTTAATCCTGCTTGGCTGGCATCACAGGGCAAAGTAAATTAAATCTGAAGTACAAGAGTGAGTGCAAATTGTTGTACATGAAAAGATGCTTATGTGGAAAAATCTTGTGTGGAAAATTTCGCAGGGAAAGGAATGAAGGGAGAAGAAAAAGGTCAGGGAATGATAGCATGGTGGTATTTCATGGTCAGGAATTCAGAGATAATTGGAAATAAAATATGTAAAAACTACCAGGTTACTAGGCATGCAAGAACATCTTTTCTTTTTTTTTTTGGTACTGGAAATTGAACCTAGGCAAGTGTTCTTCCACTGAGTCATATCCTCACCCCATTGTACTTTTATTTTGAGTCTCACTAAATGGTGTAGGCTGGCCTTGAACTCCTACAGTACAGACAGACCTTGAACTTTCAGCCCTCCTGTAGCCTCTCAGGTAGCTGGACCTAACTATGTCCTTACTATTACCTTGGAAGATCTCAGACTGGGAGTTATGTAGTATATGCCTAGCATATCAAAGGCCTGGGTTTGATCCCTGGCACAGTAGTACACACGTGCACATGTGCGTGAGCACACACGCACTAATAATAATGGAAAATGGAAGGGGGTAGGGAAATGTCAGTTAACGCCTTTGCCTTGCAAGCAAAAGGATCTGAGTTTGAACCCCCAGATCCCATGTGAAAATGCCTGGTGGATATGGCGGCAGCCTGCACTTCCGGCCCTGAAAGGCAGAGCCTGGAAAACTCCAGAGCAAAGCAATGAGGAGCTAGAGCAGTCCAGGGTGATTCCTGATGTCACCCCTGGGCCTCGACAGGTGTACGCACACTCAAATGCCCTCTTGTACATACTCCGGCACATACATACACACCCATCCCATGCAAACACATACAAATACTCTAAGTAATTAAAAAAATTTCTTTGAAAAGAAAAACAACACCGAAAAGAGACAACACGAGTTATCGAATGTAATTTTACGTCGAACCAGCTTACAATATCATCCTGACAAAATCTAAAGCACCCATCAAAGACAGTCGTGAGCTCAGACTACATCCTCAACCATAGTTCCAAATCCAAGCCTGGAGACCTTACAGAAAGAACAAAACACTTGAAAGAATTCCACCTGTGGTTTGAATGATGTTGGATTTCACGAAGTTGCCTGTCTGAAATCACTGCTATTGTGTAAGAGGAAGTAGTGTCCACCAGAGGCGGAAGGCATCCATTTCTACAGCAGAGGACTTCAAGGTGGGTGTCTTACATTTTCCTGAGATCTCAGCTTCCTCCAGAGAGGCACATGCGAGCAGCCAGTCAGTATCCATTCCTGCGTCAGAAAATGTCTGGAAGAGAACTGGCACAGGTTGACTGTTTATTGTCGGCAGACGAGCTGCAAAAATCAAGATCCAAATTTTCAAAAATGTACACACTGCGAGGGCTGGCTGGCTGCTGGAGCCAGAAAGAGAAAACGTGGGATCCAGACAGGCTACACGAGAAGCAAAACCTGAGCCAGAACCTTACAAGAAAACTGACAGAGGCAGAAACTCCAGCCTCAGTCACGGAAGAGAAAAAGGATGGTTCTGTTGCACAAGGATCGCCTGGATGTCTCTGAGGGCAAACCCCCGGAATCCAAGACAGAAAAGCCCTCGGGGTATCCATTTGTCAAGAGTATACAAAACAAGACAAGATGTCTGCACTTACCAAGCTGGTATTTACTCTTGTTGAATGTCACAATTAGCTTACTGGAAGCATAAAAAAATACTAGGGTCAGGCATGGTTGTACACAACTGTCATCTCAGCACGAGGGACGCTGAAGGAAGACTGCAAATTTCAGGCCCATCTGGTTTATAAAATAAAACTTTATCTTACAAAGGGGCAATATTCCACACTAAAATGTGCCTCAAATCTACCTGACTTTTAGAGAGAATTATATTCGCGTCCATGCATTAGCTAACGTCAGCCCAGTGAAAGCACTTTTCTTTCATTCCTTTCAACCAAGGCCAGAGGAGCTGAAGCAGGGTCCTGGCAGGGTCGAGGAGTATGTGCCGGGCCCCTGTCTCTGCTCAGAAGGATCTAGGGAATGGAGCACACAAGGAGAAGTTTCGAGCAAGCAGAATCTTTAGTCAAGAGAGCAACAGAGGAAATGCAAAGCTCTGTGCCGGGAGGGGCCGCAGGTGCCTCAGCCACTGAAGATCAGCTAGGCGGGTTTTTACAGGATTTGGGCAGTGATCCACTCTCTATGTCCAGGTGGTCTCCCCTGAGTAATTAGGGTCATGTTTTCCCCTGATTGGTGGGGGTCTTGCTTGTCTAAGGTCTTTTTCAATCACTACCCCTCAACATCTTTCCTTTAAGAGTGTTCAAGGTCTCCATCCAAGAGAGTGATTTGTGGTTTCCTCCCTGTCAACAGATGGATCCTGTCTCTCATCGGAAGCTGCTTTTCCCACTGGCCCTTGGGCCACTAACCGCCTGACCGCTCCTGTCTAGATAAGTGCTAACTTTATTCACATCTTACAGAAGACTAAGGCATACAGAGACATAGGATCTTTCCTGAAGTCCTTAATCTAGAAAGTGGCTGCATGCATGCTTTTCAAAAAAAATTATTATTTTAAACCACATCTGCCATGTTTCAGTTATGACCGCTACAATGAGGGGCAATGGTGACCTGAATTTTCCCTTCTTGATATTGTGAAAGGGCATTCGGTAGATGGCAGCACCTGGATTTGTAGTCAAGCAGCTCAAATGCACTGTTCACCATGCGTTTCCACAAAATGACATTTCATTTACATAATGACATAATGATGGTTTCTCCCATGAAGATTTCATTGGGATGTCTGAGACAATATAATTGCTGTTTTGCTTTTACAAAAACATCATCATAAGTAAACAACTGGGCTGCTTCCAGCTAGAACTATGGATCTGAGCTCCCCAGATTAAAGACAGTAGGCGTTAGAGAGAGAGATGTGGCTGGGCGTGCAGTTCATTGACAATGCACTTGCTTCGCATGCGCAATGACTTGGTCAAGTCCCAGAACCATATAAACCAGGTGTGGTGGCTCATGCCTGTCCCAAGTTAAAAAAAAGCACAGGATGACACACACACACACTCATATGCATTTTTTTTTTTTTTAGGAGTTGAGCCAGCAAGATGGTTCACTGGTAAAGGCACTTGCTGTGCTGTCTTGGGGACCTGAGCTTGATCCCCAGATTCTAAGTATGCAATTAGCAACTAATCGTCAAGTTGACGCCTAGGAGACTGACCTCTGGACATACCTGAGAGTGATTGTCCTGGTTGGTGATGGACAGTCAAGCACCACAGTGAACAGGACAGTTTCCCAGACAGGTGGTCCAGGACTCCATAAAGACGGAAAGAACGGACAGGCACTCAACATTCATTCCTTCTGTTTCCTGACTGTGACCAGCTACATCCAGCTCCTGTCACTGTGAGTAACCTGGAATTGTGAGCCAATTAAATCCTTTCTTCCCTAAGTCATCATGGGTCGGGTATTTTGTTGCAACCACTAGTAATGAAACTAAGACGTTTTCTAGAGCTTAGTGGAGTGAACAACTCCACAAAATTGTCCTCTGACCTCCGTGCTTGTGTCGTGGCATGAGCACACCCGCACTCCGTCATGCAGCAACCACATACACACCCTAATGTTAATTAAGTAATGTAGAGCCCTGGAAGGCAAGAAGGGAAGGACTCTTGTCCTGGTGACTATCCAGTGGCATTTGTGTCACTTCTGCCTCTGGCATTTGTGGTCAGATAATAGTGTTTACTGACTAAACTCAAGATCCTCCCAAGAGGTCTTCCTCACTCGGTACCTTTCTTCCAAAACACACGCATTCCTTGCGCATAGTTAGGGCTCATAAGGAAAGGGTACAGAGCATTCTCTTCAATGATGCTGAGCAGTCACAGCACCATCCCTGGGTACCACGTGGCTAATTCTCCTGAAAGAGCAACTTCCAAACAGAAAGATATTAAGACAACAGTAACTGAATGAAACAATCGAAACCCATCCAAGATGGATGAAGAGCCATCTTTAGGGACAATTTCTCTTTTATAGAATAAATTCATCCCAAACTACTTTGATCTTTTCTAAGAGAATTGTTACGGCATTTTACCTAACCTATTTTAATGTTTCATGAAACCAACATGGCTTGTAGCATGATTACAGGGATTCTCTGTTTTCTTGCTATGTGTTTCTATTTTTTTTTTTCAAAGTATCTACACTAATTCACCTCATACCTGGTGTTTCCCAAGATGGTTTTTCAGAATCTCCAGGCAGAAGAAGCCATACTGAATGTCCTGCAACCAATGCTGCCCCATTCCCCCTTACCTGATAATATGACAAATAACTCTCTGTATCTGCCTTCAAATTCCCACCTCAGTCTCAGAGCCCCTAGCTTCTAAATTCCTCGAGGCACCAGCTCTTGACTGGGCCTTGCACACTGTCTTCATTCTATGCAATAAACCAAACCCTCTTCACTAAGTAGTTGAGAAGCTACTCAGCCTCAGTATCCTTGTTCACGTTAAGGGTCGTCACTGATAATTTCAAGTTAGTCACTTAACACTGACAGCTGAGAGATTGGAAAGTAACCCATGTAGCTAAGCGATAAAATGGAGGATACTGCAGACCCTGCGCTTATTTTAGCTATTCTGAGAAATATGATGTTCAGACTTTAATCAGTGTCACATCGAGAGTCTTAAAGAGAAGTAGCAACTGTTCTTCTTCCCAGGGGTGAACTACACTGAGAACTTACAACTTTAAACTTCTTTGTATTATTTTTTTTTCTTTTGAACTCTTGATTTCTAAGACTCACGTTTCTAGTTTAAACTGGTGACAGGGTCAGTCCACGGTCACATAAAACCTTAAAGGGAAACTTATCCAACAATTCTCCGCAATGATGTTGAAGTATATGATAACATTTTATAAAATCTTCTAATTAACAGTAAGGTAATAATCAACTTTAAAATAGCATATGTTGTTTACAATAAAAATGACTAAATCATTTGTCATTCGCAGAAAGAAGCACATATTTGGAGGCCAGAGCAACTCACAGTACAGTGAGCACACAAAGAAAATTGTGATAATACTGGTTTGTTCACTTCTTGAAACATAAAAGTCAAAAAAAAGCCTAAAATCTTATTTGGCATAATTTTATTTTCTTCGTGAAACATAAAGGCTATTTATATACAGCCTTTTCTACTTAACACAATTCTTTCTTTTTATTTCCTTTATTGTAAAAGTCAGCGACAATCCCATGTTACTGTACCTATCACCTCCTTCTTTATTATGAAAAGTCTCAGACAGTTCAATATATGGCAGCAGGAAAAAGTCAAGAATAGATTTCAGGAACTCATGAGCTTATATAAATCCAGCTCTGAGGATGGAAATCACGTGAATGTGACATTAATTCACTTGCATGTACAATTTGTCTCCAACCATCGGTTCTTTTTAAGCTCTGAATCCTGTTAAGGTAGGTCATCATAATGAAAATGAAATCTCTTATTTGCATCAGGGAATGGGGTGCAGCAATGATGGGTTTTCCAGTCTGATTCCTAAGGGGTTTATCTTCTAATTCTACTGGAGAGGCACTGCTTCTATGAGCCCCTTTTGGCTTATTAGATTCACTTTGAGGCAAATACAAAGAAAACCACGGCGAGGAAGGAAAAATGAGAAATCTCCAAGTGACCGTTAACAGGCGCTGGCTAAATCAAGTTACAAGCATGCAAAACTGGAGAGCAACAGAGGGGGTTTCATCTTTAGAGAGATTTTAAAGGTTGGACGTGAGCCTTTCTCATGAAGAACAGCCCATGAGACGCCCCGACCCTCCAGATCCCTGCCCCAGCCCCAGGCTGACCCCACCCATGCTGCCTGCTAGGGATGTAGCTGCTCTGTCCACTGCATGGGACATACACACAGACTTTGTTCTCGACTCTATCATAGCGCTCAGACATAATCTTATATGCATAGCATACTGCAGTGTTGGGAGACAACATGGAGAAAAGCCATAGAGGAGGAGCCACATGTGCAGCAGGGCAGGAGCTAATCCTAGATGATACTTCTCCCGCTATTAAGTACCCAAGTCATCCCCACCACACGACCAATGAGGACAGGAACGTCACCCTACTTCAGCCTCCACGCCCACGAAGGCCGACTTCCCGCAACATTCTGTGCTGCCTCTGACAGGTAAATCAGCCATCTCAGGGAAACGTCTAGCTCAGGCTGCTTACCCTCCCTGTTCACCACCAAAAGGACTGGCCAAAGCTAGCCAAAAATGGCGCTCCACCCAATAACAATCTACAGATCTTCCGGTCTCCCACTGCACACAGCGGCTACTGTGAGCGCCAAAGAGAGCGCCTCTACTACCATGAAGAGCTGTCACAGAGACAGACAGAAATGTCAGACCCGAGTGCATGACTTTATATAGAAACAATCTGACTATATACCTAAGAAAATATACAAGGATATACAACAATGACTTAGTGTTTTCTTCTAAGAAACGAAGTTTACATAAAGGAAGCTTTTATTTTAACTTTGGTGCACTAATTTGTTTTTTAGTTTCAGGCTGACATATTTCTTTTTTAATTTTATTTTTCTAGTTTTACAAGCATATTGAATATTTATCCCTGCAACCCTTCATCCCCCTACCCCCCCCAACACTGCATCTCCCCTCCCTCCCATTCCCCTCCCTTCCTTTCATCAACTCATCCTACTCCCACCCGCCTTCCTGCCTGGCCGCTTCTATGGACTCCAAGGTTCCCTCTGACTTGTCTACTCTTGTGGGAGTTCAGGCCTCTTATGGCACACCAAGTTGCCTCTCTTTGGGCCTCCCCACTGATAGGAGCATTTCATCTTCTCTCTCTCTCTCTCTCTCTCTCTCTCTCTCTCTCTCTCTCTCTCTCTCTCTCTCTCTCTCGTTCCTGATAGTCTATAGGGCGTGTTGGTACATCAGTCATTATGCAGGTCTGGTAAGGACAAGTCTCACTGCAGTGAGTTCCTAGATGCAGCAGTCCTGCCTCAAATGGAGTGTCTTGCCCAACAGTGAACCTTCCCATCTTTAGGTTCTTACAGTCTCACTGCCCCCTCCTCCAAGAGGTTCCCTAAGCCTCAGGATGGGGAAAGAGTAGGTTGGCCTGATTCTGGATGAGCCTTGCTGGGTCACGGGTACTCTGCATAATGGCTGGCTGTTGTCCACTTCACTGCTCTTCTACTGTCCTAGGCTGCGTCCTGTCAGGATGTTGAGATCCTCCACCTCTGTTGTAGAAGACTTCTAGGCTGAATGTTAAGTATTTTTCAAATCTATGTGTATAATATCAGTTTTTTTCAGAGTAGTTTGGTGGTGTACTGACTTTTTATATTTGAAATAAATACTTTCATAGTGAGAAAAATTATTTTGGAATAAAAGACCAATGTGTGTTGGGCCTGACCCATGGGAGTGGCCCATGAATGAACACACAATGGGTGCTACCTTTGTGCACTCATCCTTGAGGGACACAAGCCTGTCTCTGTTTCTGATTTCTTCAACCTAGTCTCATCTAGAAAGGCCTTGGGTTAGCCAGGTTTCCCAGACAATGGGATAGACATGGTAAGGTATTGGCTTACGTGATTATGAGGCTAAGAGCGCTCATGATCCAAGGGCCAGGCCCAGCACAGATGCCAGGGTCTAGCAGGGAAAAACAAGCAAGAGTCCTGCTCTCCTGAAACCCAGGCAGGAGAAGAGATGATGACCAAGGAAGGATCTCAATCAACAAGTTAACTCCAGGCCCCAGCTTCCTTACGTCCTAAGACAATGGCCCACACAAATCCACTATAATTTATACCTAGACTTAAAAACAGGTTGTAGCTTTGAATGAGACCCTGATAGGATATAAAAGTGACAAAGACAGAGGGAAGCTGTGGTCTTCTGCAATGATGTGGAGGCAACTTCTAGAAACACTGTTAGGTAGCCAGTCTAGTTCAAGAATACCGAGCAGAAAGAGGAGGCAAGCTTCACATGCAATCCAAAATTCCTAGTAAGAACACTTTAAATGATAGAATGTGCCAAGCAAAATTAATTTTTGTCTCCATAAGATAAACTAACCTATGAAATGTGATTTTAACGTGCAATCAACATAGAATATTACTGGGTTATCATATATTTTGTTTTCCAAACTCTGCCCTCAATGCCCACTATTTTTGCTTTTCTCTGTTCAGACCAGCCACAAGCCAGGGCTCGGTAATCACGTGATCACTGTACTGGGCTGTACAGGTCTAATCTATAAATAAATCCTTTTACGATTGAAGTCAAGTTTATGTTCAGAAGCCTTGTTAAATCTATTCTTAGGAGTAGATTTATTTTCAAAAATAATTATCAAACCCAAAGCCTTGACTAAAACATGCAAAGTGCATAAAGGGGGTCTGTATAGAAGATTGAATGCCTTTTAAAACTACCCAAGCACGTCTCATAACGTGGATGCTTCTGAAGCCCTCAGACTCATAGTCAAAAATAAATGATGTAATCAATCCGGTGTCATGAACCCAAACCTTCCAACAAATCCTTCGGAGTTCATATAGTCCCAGGCATTCTTTTTATAGAGCGAAAGACTCCCTGCCAGCTTCAGACCCGGCTTGGGTCTAGGCTTGGGTCTCAAATGACAGTCAGTCAAGCGTTGATTAGCTGGCATGAGTACACTGTTCCCTTGTAAACATATGCTAAGTTGTAGCCGCCCTAGAACCCCAAAGAGGACTTCACAGGATAAACCTGAGTGGGGTTCAAAGTATTGGCTAGCAATCCAAACCCTCCAAAATATAGCTAACAAAGCTGTCTCAAAACCCTTTCTTAAACAGCAAAGACAGGTATTCGTCTCTGAAATGTTTGCATTCTAAGCCACATGCAAAGGGGAAAACAGGAAGAACACGTGAGAAATCGTACTGGGCTGTTCAGACCATCAACCCGGAGCACAATGCTCGGTGTGGTCACTTGCTATCATCACTCCAGCAAGGAAGGAAGGAGCTGGCAAACAGAACAGCCACGCAGAGACCCACTGGAAACCAGAGGGCAAAGAGAGGATCATACAATAAATTGCTATCGAGGGCTGGCAAGACAGCTCACAGGTAAGGTGCCAACTCACAAAACTGGCAACCTGAGTTCAGTCCTGGGATCCCAAATGGTGGTGAGAACTGACTTCTGAAAGTTGTCCCCTGCCCTCCACTGATATACCACGGCACGAGCACACATGTTCTCTCTCTCTCTCTCTCTCTCTCTCTCTCTCTCTCTCTCTCTCTCTCTGTCTCTGTCTCTCTCTCTTTCTCCAATAAAATACAAAAAATAAATAAATTTCAATTTGGCCAGTGAAATAACTCAGGGGGAAAGGCGCTTGCTGCCAAGTCTGAAGATCTAAGGTCTATCTCTGGAGAGGACTGTTTCCCACAAGGTCGTCCTCTGACCTCCACACACGCGCTGTGACATGCACACACTCCACTCCACAAAGTTACGTGGAAAAGTTGCTACCTTACGATTCTAGTCTGTGAACTTTCAACACACAAACTAGCAAGTATGGAGGTAGAAAATGCACGTGCAACCAACACTCTTTGGTTCCACTCATAACTCTTTAAAAGGGAAATTTAGTCCTCGGGCAAGAAATGTTTGGGATGTTTCCCTAACGCGTTCAGTTGTGGCAACGCTTCCCTGTGAAGTGGCTGAGGAACCAGAACATCCCAGGGGAAGCACCCTTCATGGTGTTCCAATAAGCTTCCTCTTCTATGAAAAGGGGAGCTACTCTCCCAACGAATGTCCGATGGTATATCATCCTTGCTCCAGCAAGCACCCAAACACATGTCATTAACAAAAACTCAAATGGGACCTATTCAGCCACACTCAGAGAAAGACAAGAGAGTAGGAGGGAGACTGGTGGGAAGGAAAAAAGTTTGCAACATGACAAAGTACAGGACTGGGATTGGGTAATTAGGGATGAAAATGCTACAAACTCATACGCAAAACCTTAAAAGAACATCAATAGAGGAGAAGAAAATATTTGAAGGAAAAAAGATGACTTTCCCCGGTGCCTCTTTTCCCTGGCTATTCTTCAGCAAATTGACTTAGATGCTAATCAAAGGATTTACTCTCAAACCCAACTTCAGTGCTTCTGCCCAAGGCAGCCAATACATATTTCCTTTGGCAGGCGCCATCGATGCCAGCCTCGTCTGTTTTGAAGAAGCTTTAATCTGAAGAATTCTTTCACTGAGCCACTGTTACAAACAGTCAGAGAAATGACAGGAGAGAGGAGCGTGCACAACAGAGAATCCCCTAGTGGTCCCAGGGCCTCCCGAAAACAGAGACATGTCAGCCAGAAGCAGGGAGGTATCACTCGCTGTTGTGTTTACAACAGTGGATGAAGGAAGGGTCTGGATTGCAAAGTTTCTCATGGGAGGAGCAGCAATTTTATGCTCCCGGTTAAGGACAATTTGCAAAAGCTGTGCATAAGCCAAGAACAACTTAAGAACTAATCCATATTTCAATGTGGCTTCTTAGAATATGGAGGGAGGCTGATCTTCTATTCTGAGTAAGAATTTGAAAACCATGGTAACACGATTTGGTTATTGAGCTCACCTTTTGGTCAGGTGTCTGAATGACTGGCCGAGCCTGTTCTCAGAAGGCTGCGCAAGGCTTTGGGAAAGGGTCAAAGTGTAAGGTGGTGAGCAGGTATTGTGTACAAAATCCATCACCAAAGAAATTCAGCAATTGTGCAGAGCTGACCCGGGTGACTTGTTCGTTTCTCTCCTCTTTGTTCTGGAATTGTCCTCAATAACAGGAAATGCTAGCCAATTTCTTAAGTTTGGTTGCTCAAGGATGATTGGCATTTCATTCTCAACAAGCCGCAGACACCACACACCTAATGTAAAATGAGCACTTAATATGTCCCCAATAAAACTTTTTCATACCATTTTTCATAGCCCTAAGTGCTTAGTACTAAGTTTCCTTCTTTCCTTCCTTCTTTCTTTCATTCATTCATTATTTCTTTCCTTCCTTTTTCAGGACTGGGATAAAAAACCAAGACTTCCCACCTTCTAGGAAAGCGCTTTATAACTGAGCTAAACCCCAGCCTAGTTACTCAGGTTCAGCTCCTGTTTTGTCTTGGAAATTGCATGAGATAAATACTATCGTTATTCCCACTACACACCTGAGGAAACACATTCGATTGCCTGAGGCCAACTAGTTCACAGAGAAAAGATAGATAGGATCCAGAAGTCAGTCCCACCACACCTGTATTCTATGCTGTTCAGCACATCTGAGACACACATTGTCCTACATGGTTTCCAGCACATGCACTAGATCCTATGAGTGAAGTGGTGGTTTTGAAACTCCACGTCAACCTTTCAACAAACTTTCCCCACATGCAGGTGCAGGTAAGTTCCGTTCTCCTGTCTTCCCATCATGTCATGACCATGGGCTGCCTGTCTGATCGCCTTCCCCCTAGCTTCCATTAATCTCTGAAACACCACAGCCTAGAGCAATTTGCAGAGGACCAACAGAACCGTCACCTGCTTGACTGAGAGAAACACAGTTTTGGGTTCGCCAACAACTGAGCCAGGATTCATGTTTTAACACAAACATCTGTAACTTACACGCACTTTTTTTTTTTTAAGATAAAGTCTCACATCAGCCCAGGCTGCCCTTGCTTGAACTTCTGATCCTCCTGCTTCCACCCCCCCAATGCTGGGATGGCAGGTGTGTACCATCACACCCACTCTCTGCAGTGCTGGGGCGACGCCCAGGGCTTTGTGCACGCTGGATGCACTCGCTACTGAGCCGACCCCAACCCACACAGGACCATTTCAATTTGAGAAGCACAGCCATCGTACACAGCACCGACACTTCAGCTTTTAGACAGACTCCTTGTTGAATTCTCAGCCTCGTAGGTTCATAACGGCTTTCATTTGTTATAAATCAGCCTTCAGAACAAAAACAACCTCTAAATGATATGCTGTAAATTCAGAAAAAATGTGCATAAAATGTAACGGCAACATTCCCGCCCGCCCCCATTCCCAAGATCCTTAGTGCAATATCCCAAGCCCTGCACCTTATAGCCCCGCAGCCGGGACTTAACCTGCTGATTCTTCCTCCACTTACTTTTGTTTGGTCGTCGGCTTTGAACACGTAGCAGATGCTCTGTCTGTGGGCGCCATCTTCCTTAATGAGGCAAGCGAAGTAGCTCGGGTCGTGGCTGTTGTGAATGAGTTTGTGCACGTGCTGAGGCTCGCACTGGAAGATGCTGGAACAAATCAGGGGATCCCACTGTTGACTTCTCCCGGGATCCGGTTCGCACTTCAGGCCACAGGGTGAAACCCAAAGTCGCACTTGCTTGATCACGGGCTCCTTTTTGGAGCCCTGTCCACTGAGCCTCCGGACCTCGGCCACCACCCAGGGCAGCATGGGCATGGTGGTGAGGGGATGCACAGGCAGGGAGCCCACCAGCTGCAGGCCGAAGTCCACCGAGACCTCGGTCGGGAGCGGATGCTTCCTCGCCATGAATGTTATGGGCTCCATCTCGGGAAAGGTCTGGCGATCGAGAAATTTCACTGCTGCTTTCCTATTTTAGAACGCGCAATCTTTCTTACACGCTTCTGAGGCAGAATCCTGGGAGAGAAAAACAGGGCATTAAAACCGAATGAAGCCACGGCCGCGGCTGCTTTTGGAGACTTTACTATGATCCCACAACTTAGAAGTCTGAAACCCGAACGGAAGAAGCAATGGACGTTTGTTCAACTAGACTCTGCCCAGAAGGTGCTTTCCTGAAACTGTATTCCATATAAATCCTAGAAATGGTGTAGCGGTCAAAGAAAAAAAAAATCTGTTATTCATAATCACACCATTTTGAATGAATGCTTCCTTCCTGCCTGGCTGGAATGTGGCAATTCGCAGAATTGACTACAGATCCTAAGTCCCTGGCCTCCTCACCCTAAGGGGCTTGAGGAAGGACCATCTTTGTATCACATCCTTTCACTAGGCCACGCCCCTCCTCCGCACTGTCCTAATTCCCTGGCAAGTCCCTGACTCCTGGGAGCCCTCTTCAGACTTCCTCCCTCTACCGTAACTGTCTCTCTAGTGTCACTGACTTACAGCTCTCTCTCCTGTTCTAATACGCTGCTACTTTAGCTACTGTGGTTGCCCTGGCCACCAGACTGTCAGCTCTAATAAAACTTGTAGTTCATGGGCTGGAGAGATGGCTCCGGGGTTAAGACTCTGCCTGGCAAGCAGAAGGATCCGAGTTAGGATCCCTGGTCCCACATAAAAAATATCAGACGGAAATGGCAGTGTCCTGCACTTCCCGCCCGGGAAATCCCAGAGTGAGTTAAAAAAAAACAAAAACTTGCATTTCTTAAGTCTCTCCCCTGTGTGGCTCTCTTTATAATGGTCCTTCCTGCAACTCCTCCATGTCTTTCCCACTCCAACCAAACAAATCTTGTAAGAATAAAAATATACCCACCGCCTATCCTCAGTCTATGAAACCAGACCAGCTTAACCAACTGGCCTTATCTCTTAGGGTGCTACTCCAATTTTCCTGCTTTTGTTTGGCATCAGGGCTCTAGGCACCATTCCACCACCGTCCTCCAGCTGCCATTCAAACTGCAATTTGTTTTCCAGTAGAGTGGGGTTTGCTGAGTCGTGATAGAGGTTTCAAGGGCTGGGTTAGGAGGAAGTTGCTCAGGAAGAAAGGGAGGTGTGAGGTGAGCTTCTCAAAGCATGGTCGCCTCAGCTCACTTTTCCCTGAGGCTGTCTAGAGGGTCTGAATCATAAATTCATATTCCATTAATATATACTCAGTGCTTATCATCTTGAAATATTTCCCTAAACATTTTATTTAATTCATGTACTCACAGTAAAACTTTGCTTCACTTCATCAACAGACTTCAATGATGTCTCTTCTGGACTCAAATTTTCTCTCTCTCCCTCTCTATGGATACGTGTATGGATGTGTCAGAGGGCACTGTATGTCCCCATGAAGGACCAAGGGTGGCTTCAGGAATCATCCTGGATTGCTTCTACCTCCTTCTTGCTTTACTCTGGGATTTCCCAGGTTCTGCCCACCAGGGCTAGAAGTGCAGGCCAACGCCATTTCTGCCTGGCGTTTTTACATGGGACTGTGATCCGAACTCAGGACCGCTTGCTTGCGAGACAGAGTATTAACCCCTGAGCCACTTCTGTAGCCTTCTCTCTCTCTCTCTCTCTTTTTCTCTCTCTCTTTCTCTCTTTCTTGTTTTTATTGACCTGTGCATGGGGGGGGGGTGATAAAGACACATGCCAGTGCATACGTGGAAGTCAAGAGGAAAACTTTGCAAACTGATTGTCTCCTTCCGCCTTCCTGAGTCCAGGATCACAGTTAAGTCTTGCATGGCGGGCATCGTCACCCAATGAGCCTCGTTACTGGCTCTCAACTCTCTTTTTTTTTTTAATTTTTATTATTATTAATTCAACTGTGCACATGTGCGTGTGTGTGTGTGTGTGTGTGTGTGTATGTGTGTGTGTGTGTGTAGAACCACGGACGAATTCGCGAACCACCATGGACGCCCCCACCTCCTTCTGCCCAAGGATTCACAGGCTCCGCCCTACCAGGACCAGAAGCGCAGGCTGCCCCCGCTTCTGCCTGGCGTCTATACGTGGGATCTGGGATCCGAACTCAGGACCTTCCGCCTGCAAGGCGGAGGCTTAACCCCTGAGCCACCTCTCCAGCCCCAACTCTCTTAACTATATGTTTTCTCTCTACAGTGTGCGGTGCATTTTAAAAGGCCTCATCAGTGGATGGCAAGACTCTTCTGTACAGTTTTCGCTAGCATCTCAAAGCGATCTACCTGATTCCTGGCTCCCTTCAGTCCCAACATATCCCTCTGGTATTGACACAAGGAGACAGCGTATGAAGGCAGAGGGACTGCATGTGCCCTCTTCATTCTGGCTTCAGTGCTTGGCAATGTGCCTTGCTCAGAGTAGGACCTCAAGAAGTATTTTACACTCTAGGCAATCTTCTTCCATCCTAAAATGGAGCAGAAGAACAATGAGAAGAAGATGAATTTTTCTTGACTTCGAACTGCCCTCAGCCACTCTTCCTTCCCATTCTTCTCACACAAACTTCTCCCTAGGTATCTCTCCCTCCCATCTTCCTAACACCACTCATTTCTGTTGAAAAACTGCAACTCGACATGAGATGTGAGCTTGCAGGTCGCTCCTGGAAGGAATTAATTGATTAAAGCAGGCCTCTCTTGCAAGCCAATAGGAGACTGTCTTAATTGCATGACTGATATGGAAAGACCCAGCTCATCATCCGCTCCCTGCACAGGTGGATGACCTATGGAGAGCTGGCTAGCATTTTTTGGCAATCTGGCATGTTAGACAGTCAGCTTGCACCACTGGTCCTTGCTTCTCTCTCAGCTTCTGACTTCAGATGTGGTCACATCCCTCCACACCTGCCATGATGAACTGTGACTTGGATTTGACATGACAAATAAATCTCTTTGTTTCCCTAAGTTGCTTGGGACAGCAACAGAGTTATGAAGCTAAGACAGAAGTCCCGGTCTGCTCTGAACGCCACTGACACGGTTCCCGTTAAGGTTCTCAAGGTTGTGAAATCCAAAGGTTCTATGTAGCATGGTCCCTGGTAGCCTTGTCCTCTCTGGTGGCAACCCTGGGACGGCCACACCTCCCTTCTCGAGACTCTTGGCTCTTCCCTTACCTTCCAGGCTTGCCAATGGGTTCCTGGAAAGCTTTCACTCTATTGGCCTCCTGCCACTTCTTTGCCTTTGGACCACCTCGTCTAACTTTTGGGTGCCGACCACAACGTCCTAACACTTAAGCTCTATTTACAAGCACAGTCTCATTTTCAGTCTTTGTCAGCAAGCAACACCACTAGGCATGTTATTAATTCCATCAGTTGCTTTCCTCCACTGCAACAAACACTTGAGGATGATCAACTTCTAAAGAGAAAAGGTTTGCATGGCTCGTGGTGTTAGTCCTTTGATCTGTGACTGAGTGTATGCCGTGACTTTTAGACTGAGGAGAGGTTGCATACATGGCAGAAGCACGTGGCAGAAGAAGGAAGGGGCTGGGGTCCCTCAGTTCCCATCAAAGGCACATCTTCAGTGGCCTGAACACCTCCCGCGTGGCTCCACCTCCTATAGGTGCTGGGGCCTCTCGGTAGTGACACTCTGGCTTTTGCCGTGTAGACCTTTCAGTGGCTTGCTGGGTCCTGGTGCTAACACTGATCACTGTTACTGAGAGTCTCCCAACACCTATGGTGCCTCCGACTCCACCCCATAAGTACATCTGATCTTCTGTGTCCCTAGAGAACTCTACCTCCTTCAACCTATGCCTTGCATGTCCAACACAGCAACGTCACTACCCCGCAGCTTACCACATCACTCCTCTGCCCAATGCCCTCAGTAATCACCCCAAGAGCTCTTTGCACGGAAGTTCCCTTTGGAATATGTTCTCCCTAACATCCTCCTCTGCGTACTTTTTGGCTCAGAAGCTAGAGAACCACTGACTTCCCGTATAAGATGTGGTGTCTGGGCATGATGCCTTTGCAGGGGAAAGGAGCTTGCAGGGAAACCTGGAGACCTCAGTTCAATTCCTGGAGCTCACATGGTGGAAGGAAAGATCTGACTTCGGAAAGCTGTTTTCTCACAGGCACCATGGTGTTCACGCTCGTTCTCTCTTGCTTATTCTCTCTCTCTCTCTCTGTCTCTCTGTGTGTCTCTCTCTGTCTCCCTCTCGTATTCTCTCTCTCTCTCTCTCTCTCTCTCTCTCTCTCTCTCTCTCTCTCTCTCTCTCTCAAAATAAATATAGAGAGAAAGCGCGTGCCTTGGATTCTCCTGGCCCCGAGCCACAGCGCACACTGTCCCTCTCTCTGTGGAAGATCACAGACTGCAAAGGGCCTGACATTTTACCTTACTTGGAAGCTTGTTAGTTTGTTAGCTTGTTGGCCTCCAGCACTTTAACTTGCTGAGAGAAGAAATAGGATTCCTGCGTTGGAGACAAAGGACAACGGTTCCTGGGACCAACAGCACAGCCAGAGAATCAACACTTAGGCCAGGTGACACTTCCCTCACAGTGAGGTGCAGAAGACCCTGCGTGGGGAGCCTGCGCACATCATTGACCCCGCACCAGCGATCACTGGCGTTTAGACCTTCCATAGATGTTTGCTGTAGAAACATGACGGAAAGGGGGTTCCCAAGGCTCTCAGTGTCCCCACGCAGAAACACGACCACTGACCACCGCAGAGAATTTCTCCATCTCCCAGATGGATCTTGGGACTTTCCTCACCTTATTCTTCTGAGCCAGGGCTTCTGATCAAGCCCACAGCTCACCAGTGGTTTACTGGGTCCAGTCACTTGCTGTCCACGCTGGTATTACAGACAGACCACCACAACCTGGCATTTCTACGTGGGATGTGGAGCATCAGAAATCCAGTCCTCTTGCTTGCATGGCAAGCATTCTGCCTGCTGATCCATCTCCCAGCCTGATCTGAAATCTCAAAGGTTCAACAGCAAAACAACCCTCTATTTAAAGCCAAATTTTATTTTATGAAACTGGGAGCTTTACTTCCTTTAGTGTACAGCTGCTACTGATGATAAAAGTAGTCTCGAAGTTGATATGATCCAAAAAGTCGTCTCTTTCCTTCTCCTTTCCTTCTCGTCTCTCTCTCTCTCTCTCTCTCTCTCTCTCTCTCTCTCTCTCTCTCTCTCTCTCTCTCTCTCTCTCTCTCTCTCTGTCTCTGTCTCTCTCTCTCTCTGTTACAGGTGAAAGTGATATTACATGTCTGGCCTGACACTGAACCTGCTTTAAGTCTGAACCGTTGACAGCTGCTAATCCCAGGACATGTTTAAAGAAGTTCTAGAGTTACCACAAAGGACAGACCTGAGATCTATCAATTATTTTGGGTGAAGCAGTTATTAATCAGGTAGCAACAAGCATGGAGCGCTACATTCCCTTTCCTCGTCATTTAAATCACTTGTGAGGAATCAGTCATCAAATCTGTTCTGCCACTCTACTGACAAAAATTATCTGAATGCTTCGAGTTTTTCGCTTCTCAACCAGCTGTGGCATGTTCTGTTTGTCTGTAGAAAAACAAATTTGACCTTAATACTGCTTAGCAAGTTCCCCATCGGTCTCAGCCATACTTATTTACACGTGATCCAGATTCTTGTAGCAGAAACATGACAGCTGGTGCGAACGACCCTCTTCAGGCTCCTGTTTTGAGCACTTGGTCCCCAACTGGTGACACTATTTGGGGAGGCTGTGGATCCTTCTGGTGGCATGGCCTAGCTCGAAGCAGTGGATCGCTGGGGGTAGCTCTGGTTCCCCTATATACTGACCCTCCTAGATGTGAGCAGCCTCTACCTGCCTCCCCCCAACGCAGCACTCTCCTGTCACTGAGATGAACTGGTATTTCCTGAAACCAAGAGCCAGGATGAATCCTTCCTTTATCACAGCCACAAGAAAAGCTCTAAACTCCAGGGTACACTCTATCCTGGGGGGGTGTCACCTCAGCAGGGGGGTCTGAGGGAACTGGTCACATCACATCCACGGTCAGCAGCAGAGAGACGGATGAAGGCATGCGTGCTCGAAAGTGCGCCTCGCCAAGATGACAGCGCCAACCATCACACAGGGTAACTTACCCTGGTACTTACTGCTGTTTCATCCAAGTGTCATGAGCGATAGGGACATGCCTCGGTGGGAAAAGTGCTTATAGGGCAAACGTGAGGACTAGACTTTGGATCCCTAGAAACTACGTGAAAACTGGAAGGGGTGGCAGCTACCTGTAATCCCAGTGCTCAGAAGGGACCTTTGGGAAGAGCTGACCAGCTGAACTTTGGCAAGCGCCAGGTTCAGCAAGAGCTCAATAAATAAAGTAGAGAGCACTTGAGAAAGACACCCTACATCATCTTTGGGCCTCCACACATACACCTTCCTCACAAGCACACAGACCCTCCCACACACATGCATGTATATGCAAAAAAAAAAAAAAGAAGAATAAAAACATAATGAAACCAATGAACTATTCAATAATAATACTAGCAAACTAGCCATTTTTTGCGTGCACACACACATGTATGTGTGCATATATGTGTGTATGTCAGAGGACAATAAGTGTGTGTGCTTATGAAAACCCAAGGGTGACATCAAAAATCATACTGGACTGATCTGTCTCCTTTTTGCTTTGCTCTGGGATTTCCCAGGCTCTTCCAGGATCAGAAATGCAGACTACCACCATTTCCGTCCAGTGTTTCTATATGGGATTTGGGATCCAAACTCAGGTCTTTCTGCTTGCGAGACAGAAACTTTAACCCTGAGTACCTTCTCTCCAGCCCCATTCTACTATTTTTAATGCTATCACAATCCACATCATAAACACCAGATAGAATCAGCTGACTTTGAGCCTTGAGACCCACCTCTTCTGAGGAGTCCTTATTTCTTCTGCATCATATCCACAATGGAAAACATGGTGGTTTCTACTCAAGTTCTCGTTAGCAAGGTCATGTGGGTACAAGCCTATCCTCTAGGGAGACCTGCTAAGAGGATCAGCCACCAAAACACAAGGATATTCTTTTCAAAGAGCATTTTCAGTAATCCTCGAGGGGGGGCTTCCACGCTGCCCCCCTCTGGCAGTGCACATTTACCATCATAAAACTTTAAAGACAGACAGGTCCTTTAAAACCATTTAGGATTCTCCCTCCTGTTCAAATGAAGCAACCAAGTTCTGGGAAAGTTAAGTGGCTCGTCCAAATTTAGTGACAGAATTGGGACAGTTCAAGTCCCTAACTCCCAGCCATGAGCTGTGAAGGGCCTCCATTTCCCCCATGCGAACATGGCCTGAGTGTGAGGTTGGAAGCGCCGAGTCGCTTCAAATCTGCAGTTTATTCTTGGAGGAGAATAAGACAAGATCATCTCCACGTTTTCTCCTGCCACTAAAATCTGGTGAATGTAATTTCCATAATGCATAACACCAAATGTCCCCCAACATGGTGCCAGGGATGCTTTCAAAGCTGCTCCCATTTTGTCCTCAAGAACAAAAATGTGGGAGAGGCAGACAGAGCTGGGCCTTAGTGATCAGGAAGCGAGAAAAGCAAGGATGTCTCTTGGGAATTCTGTCTTCCCTGAGCCCCACATTGCCCATCCCAGGGAGCCCCTGCTCTCCCGCTCCCTGAGGGTGGGATGGGGACTCTGTAGCAACAAACAACACACCAGCCTCTGCACTAGAACCTTAGCCCCCTAATGCTGGTGGGAAGGTGGTACGCGTTGAATGGAGCTAGAGGATATGCCCCAAAGGGTCTCGAGCTGGAAGCTTGGCATTTGGTGTGATGTGTAAGTTGTTAGAAGGTGACGGGAGCTTTAAGGGGAAGGGCCTGGTGGGAGCTGATCAGCTCACAAGGGAATAGAATCTCACGTGGGATGAGCTAGGTCTGCAGCGATGATATATTAGTTTCCCTAAGAGAGGGCGGTTACAAAGGAGCCTGGCTCCTCCCTTCCTTTTTGCCTCTTCCCTTGACATGCAACCCTTCTCTCTTGCACAGGCCCCTGGCCTGTCACACCATGCGGTCGCAGCTGGAGTCCCTCATCATAGCTTGTGCCACTTGGACTTTCCTGCTACCAGAATTGTAAGGCAAATAAGTTTCTGTTCTTTAAAAAAAGGGGAAAAAAAAGTATTGAACCTGAGGAATTTTGATACTGTGACACAAAGCAGAGTTAAGACAGAGAGAGGGCAGCAGAGCAAATGAAGGATGATGGCTAGCTCCTGGCCAGCTTAGGAACCAGGAAACTCCCAGTTAGCTGTAGGGGAATCCCAGGAGAAACTGAGATAGTCACTCCTGTCCTTTGCAAATCAGTGCTTGAGTCAGATGGTCCTAAGCTGAACTCCACTGCCACCCAAAGGATTCCACCGTCCCCCAAAAGGCCACTGGTTTAAGAGCGTGACTGGTCGCCTCCTCCAGAGTCCTCCCCAGCTTGGGCGGTGGTCAGGTACCATGGACCAGCACACAGAGCCCAGAAACCAGCAGTTCAAACTTCATCAACACCCTGGGTACACCTCTCCAATCTGATATGGAAAGCAACCTCCCTCCCCCTCCCTCCCCTCCCCCTCCCCTCCCCTCCCCTCCCCTCCCCCTCCCCTCCCTCCCCCTCCCCTCCCCCTCCCCTCCCCTCCCCCTCCCCTCCCCCTCCCCTCCCCCTCCCCTCCCCCTCCCCCTCCCTCCCCCTCCCCCCTCCCCCCTCCCCCTCCCTCCCCCTCCCCTCCCCCTCCCCTCCCCCTCCTCTCCCCCTCCCTCCCCCTTACCCCCTCCCCCCTCTCTACCCCCTCCCCCTCCCTCCTTCCTCTCTCCCTCCCTCCTCCCCCCTCTCCCCTCCCTCCCTCCGTCCCTCCCTCCCCCCTCCCCCCCTCCCCCCTCTCGTGTGTGTGTGTGTGTGTGTGTGTGTGTGTGTGTGTGTGTGTGTATCAGAGAGCACTGTGTGTGCCTATAGAGGCTCAAGGGTAATTTCGGAGACCATCTAGATTGCTTCTACTACCTCCCTATTGCTTTACTCTGGGATTTCCCAGACTCTACCTTCCAAGTCCCGAATTGAATTACAGGCAGACACTATTTCTACCTGAAGTTTTTCTGTGGGATCCAAGATTCAAACTCAAGCCCTTCTGCTTGTGAAGCAAAGACTTTAACCCCTGAGCCATCTCTCCAGCCCCAGTAATGGCATTTCTCAATGACTTCTTATACAAACCACAGCTCATTCAAGCCAGTTCTTTAGTGCGCACTTTTTGGATTCTCTTTTCTTTTGTTGCTCAGGAAGGGGGACGGGGGATGGAGTCCTAGGTGGCCAATAAGGGTTCTGAATAACAGTCCCTCTTGCATAGCTGCTTTCAGTAGTAATTACATGAGTCAACACCTAGCAATACTGTGTATCTATTAACTAATGTAGCACTCAACAGCCCTAGACATTAAGGATGATTATGACTCATGTTCATCATGATGCACAAGTGAAAAGAGAGGGAGAAGGAAGACGGTGGCCCAGAGAGGTCAGACATCTGCCTAGAATCAGATGATGAGAAAACAGCAGAAGCAGGATTTGAACCTGGATCCTTTAGCTCTAGGCGTTGTTCTTACTCTTAGCCGCTGCTAGAGGAATACCTGTAAGTAGCTACCTCTCCTTGGACATTTGACAGTTGACCTTCTGTACACTCACAATTCTGACAGGTATGCTTTTTTTTTTTTTTTTATTCAACTGTGCGCATGTGCGTGTGTATGTGCCCGCGCGTGTGTGTGTCTGTGTGTGTGTGTGCCCGTGTATGTGTAGAACCACGGACGAATTCGTGAACCACCATGGACGCCTCCGCCTCCTTCTGCCCCAGGATTCACAGGCTCCGCCCTACCAGGACCAGAAGCGCAGGCCGCCCCCGCTTCTGCCTGGCGTCTATATGTGGGATCTGGGATCCGAACTCAGGACCTTCTGCCTGGAAGGTGGAGGCTTAACCCCTGAGCCACCTCTCCAGCCCCAGGTATGCTTTATCATTACCATTTCACTAAAGGGTTCTCTCACTCATAAAAGGTGGAGACAGGATTTGAATCCAGACCTGTCTTATGTACAAACTCCAGTCCTCAGTATGACAGTGTCTTCACGGTTGAATAGCTTTCTAAGGCTTGGTTTGTCCTGTCTGACTCTTACATGGTTTTAGTAACCCAAGCTTCATGTCAGAGTTATAGAAGAGTAACAATAGATATTTTTTTCTTTTTTATTCCAGCAATAGGTAATTTTAACCATGTGCTGGCCATGTGCCAGGCCCTGGTTGAAGCAGTTCACATGTGTAAGTACCTAAATCCTGGCAGGAAATCTGGGTTCTTTCTTACTTTGGAAGGTTAGAGTCATCCGTCTAGTGCTGTTTTTGTCATTGTTATTTGTATTTTTGTGTTACTGGGAAACTGCACTCAGGCCTTCACCCTGCTAAGAAAACAGTCCAACACTGAGCCACACCCAACCCCTCTTTTATTTTTAGAGGGGGTCTTGCCAAGTTGGCCTCAAACTTGCAATCCTACCTCAGTCTTCAGAGACGTGGGATTACAGATGTGTACCACCATGTTTGTAAATTAAATGAGTGCATTGGGAGGAGGGGGATAGTTGTGATTTTGCTTGTTTGCTTATTTTGTTTTGCTTTTCTGAGGCTTGAGGGTCTCTTGTAGTCCAGGCTAATCTCTAACTGCCTATAAGCTAAGGATGACTTTGGACTTCTGATCTTTCTGCTTCTGCCTCCTAAGTGCTGGGATTATAAGCTTGCAAGTACATCATTATCTTATAAAGAGAAGAATGGCTCTCGTTTTCTTGAAGGAAAAGGGCACACAGAGGGTTAAATTGAGCTGACAGGTTGGGAAGATACTCACACAAGTTTGTATTCCCAAATCCCACTTAAAAATGCCAGGCAATTGTAAGAGCAAAAGGATGGGGGGAGCAATGATTTGAAGAGTCTCCACACTAGATAGGGCTGAAGCAATCATAAGAGGACTTTGCATGCCCTGCGCCATGTCCGTCACACTATTGACCTCACAAAGTCTAACATCGGCTAAAGGCACCAAGATCCTTGGAGGCAAGGGATTGATGGCCACAGTAGTATTCCTATGCTTAAGGGGAACATGAGAAAGGGTTCAGGGAAATGCCACTGGGTCCTTTTACGTCATCGGAAAGGAGAACCAAGAGGAGAGTTAGGCATACACAATAAAGGACTCTCTGGGAATTGGGGGGGAGGCACTGGGAGATGGGGAGGGAGGGAGGGGGAGCAGAGGGTTCGGGGGGAGGAGGAGGGGGGGAGGGAACTGGTCTACTATTAAGTTTGTATGAGCGGAAATAATAATAAAAAATGTTAAAAAAAAATGCCAGGCAAATATGGCAGCCCACCTGTAATTCTAGCCTGGGAATCTAGCCAACTCCAGAGCGAACTCGCTAGCCACACCAGACCTAATGGCAGGCTTTGGATTCAGAGTCTCAGACTCATAACAATAAGGTGGAACAGCGATGAAGGATGAGTCTTCGTATCACTCTTGGGCCTCCAGGGTCACACACACTCAAGAGCACTTGTGTGCATAACACCTGATGCACACATACACTCACTCACATGCAAACACAAACATATGCACAAAAAAGGAAAAATAAATTGGTCCAGCGAGATGGCTCAGGGGGTAAAGGCCCTTGCTATGCAAGCCAGTCTCAGTTCCACCCCCAGAACCTACAGAAGGTGGAAGGAGAGAACTAACTCTGAGAAGTTGTTCTCTGACCTCCACATGCACAACATAGCATGCACGCCCTACAAGATGGCTAGCTAATATTGGTTAGTCCTAAAAGATATTCTTCACAGTTTTACTCAAACCTAAGCGTCAAGATTATTAATATTTTACATGGACCAAATCTTATTCTAAGCATTTTGACCTGAGAAGGGACACTGTGTCCCTTAAATCTATGAAACACAACCAATTGAAATTTTACTTAAAAATGTCAAAACCCTTAAAAATGGAAACCACCATGTCTTTTGTGAAGAATCTTGTTTTAAAAATATCTTCATCAGAAAGCAGGCTTGAACAGAAGGAGGGGGGCTGAAGAGATGGCTCAGGGGTTAAAGACTTTGTCTGGCAAGCAAAAGGACCTGAGTTCTAATCCTAAATTCTCTAGTAAAAATGCCAGACAGAAATGGCAGTGGAAATGAGAGTCTGGGAAACCCCAGAGAAAAGCAGAAGAGAAGGTAGCGCAATCCAGAATGATTCCTGAAGTCACCTTTGGGCCCTCACAGGCATGCACAAGTGCCTTCTGCTACATATACATGCGTACACCCAGACCGATACATGAAAGGGGGGGGGGGAGAGAGAAAGAAAGAGGGAAAGAAAAAGAAAGAGAGAAAGAAAAAGAAAGAAAGAGAAAGACAAAGAAAAAAAGAAAGAAAGACAAAGAGAGAAAGAAAGAAAGAAAGAAAGAAAGAAAGAAAGAAAGAAAGAAAGAAAGAAAGAAGAAAGAAAGAAAGAAAGAACAGAGAGAAAGAAAGAGACGGAAGGAGACAAGGAAGGAGACAAGGAGGAGAAAGAGGAGAGGGAAGACAGTAAGGGCAGCTAATTGCAAGAGAACCCATTTGATAGAAGTACAGCTGTGTCATTGCTACAGCGACAAGAATCCCCACACGCCTTGGCCGCTGGTGGATTCAGTCATCTGAATGAACATTCTGCTTCTCCAAGTTTTAATGACCAAGAAAGCACAGGACTGTGACATGGATCAAGTGCTGGGATTACCATGGCATTAAACTTGAGAAGGGCAGAGCAAGCACGCAAATGGCACCTGGCAAGCCGCACCAGGACACCGGTGCAGACAGACGTCCTCGCATGGATGCCTGTTTGCTTTAGGTTTCTGGGGAACTCCAGATAAACGGCGGGGGCAAAGTCTTTAGGGAGCTAACATTTGGAGAGACATAAATAAGTAAATAAATAACAACCCTGTTCAAAACAGGCTTCTCGGATGTCTTGCTCTCTCCTTGCTCCTTATTCTAGCAAATGGCAAACAAAGAGGCAGCCCTGCTCTGTGCACATCGCACGAGATCTGGGCCAGCACAGGTGTTCACCCACATCTGGGAGCCAGGGCTGTGCCACACACAACTGCCCTGCCCTGCCCTGCCCTGCCGCCTTCTTGGTCAGAGCTGCCCTCTGCAGAAGCAGAAGCAGAGAATCTCAAGGCTGGATGTGAGGGGCGAAGGGAGAGGCAAGCCTTTTGCCCTCAGCAACCCGTTTCTTCAAAGTACCTTAGACAGTGGGACAAACTGTCATGGGATAAAAGGACATCACAGACTTGACTGTGGCCCAAGCAGAAATGTTATCATGGCGAGCAGGGGACCGGAGTGAGCTCTCAGTGCTGGGGTCATGGGAGACTGTGGCCAGAAGGCCATATGCAAAGCTCTCCTTTGATGCCAATAATTCATAACTACCCCCAATGACTTCTTTCCTTCTAGTGCTGGTTGGCAAATGAACAAGCCCACATACAGCTACTTATTTTAATTATCACCTGATGAATTTATGTCCTTCTTTGAGCCACAGTTGGGCCCTCTTTGTTATCAACTGATAGTGCCAAGCAAGATTCTCTACTTATACCCAGCATTTTACAGGGTGAGCTCACAGCTGTGCCCTCTCTCCAGTAGTTCATTATGTCGGTGGTCACTTAGTCATGGTCTTATTTTTCTGTAACTTGGCAGGAAAAAACAATCAGACAAAACAACATTCAAGTCGACACTGGACTGTGACTTCATTCTATTTCAAACAACTGTAAAGCACCTGTCTATTAATGTTTTTCATACAATCTTTTCAATCCTTAAGACATTCTTCAGAGTTCTAAGAAAGAAGCTGAATACGGAGCCTACCTTCCTAAGAGGAATCCTGCAATGCCAGCAAACTATCAAGAACTCACCTGCCTCTCCAACCCTAATCGAAGCCCAGACAGAAGATGAAAAGACACACTAGTGAAAATTTGCCAGGTGCATTTCTCATTCTTGGAATCCAGCCCCCACCCCTCCCACCTGGAGCAGACTCCCCACACAATAAGCCCCAACTTAATCTGGAGAAGACAATGAATTTCAATGCCCTTCTAAACAAGTGCCCTTGATCAGGGCCTAAACTTTTAATTCAGTGTAGGTGTGGTGAGACTTGTTTAAAGTTTAGGCTGCTAGAGGTAGCTAGCTGAGTTTCGTGGGCATGACCATTTAAATAAGGTTACTTAAACAAATTCTCCTTCAACATTTGATCACGGAAATCAGTAAAGATCTGACGGCCATCTAAAAGGAAGAACGAGGATCTGAGGCGTAGCTGCTACCTCTAAGCACACAACACTGAGACTTCAACTGTTAGGCAAGGAGCAACCATCACTTTCAATTTCTTTTCCTTTTTAAGCAACTTCCGGAGAGCCCGCCTTTTTAAATAAAATCACAACCGGGAAAGGCACATCTGGGCGCATTTCAAACAACACGATACCTGTTTCAGATTCAGAGGAAACAGCTACGTATGGCGAAGTTTGAGAAGCGTCCTCACTCGAGCAGCCATCCGGAAGCTGCTAGAAAGGATCGAGCCGGGTTTCAAAATGACTGGAACAGGATGTGCCCAGAGAAAGAAAGGTTGCACGCACCAAGGCTGCCCAAGCAACTACGGCAAAGTCCTCTGAACTTTTAAAAGGTGGCCTGGGGTCACTCTGACCACCCTCCTCCCAGCTGGCCGCCGGACAAGCACCACTGCCCAGGAGCTATTTGGCTGCAGGGAGGATGTCGGCGAGAGAAGGCGGAGGTGCAGGGGAGAAGTTCCCGGGTCGCGACGAGCCTTGAGGTTTCGACTGCATCCAAGTAGGCGACTAGGAGGTGGCGCTGAAATCCCGCCTTCCCTTGCCTCCTCTTCCTTTCCCATCCCGCCACCCCCGGAGACCCCACAGCAAAGCCCCTGGATGGTGGGACGGCGCCCTCTCGGCAGCTGGAGAGTGCAGGGGCAGTGCTGGAGGTGCCGGACGTGCCGGGCGACCCGAGGTCCCCCGAGGGCATCGCGGGGGGCGGGGGCCAAGCTCCCCTTCCCAGAGGCGCTTACCTGTGCGGTGGCGCGCTCAGAGCCCAGAGCCGCGCCGGGGCGCGCAGGTTCTTGGGGGCATCCTGGAGATGGCCTGGGCGGGCGGGGCATCCGTCGTCCCCGCAGCCGAGTAGCGAGGTGGGGTAGGGTGAGGGCGGGGGCGTTCAGCCGCCTGTTTCCTTTTCTCCTCGCAGCGGATGATGCCCCGCGTCCTGCGGCTGTTTGCAGCAACAGGCACCGCGGCGCGGACGGCGGCGACAGCAGCAACAGCCACAGCAACAGCAGCAGCAATAGCAGCAACAGCAGTAGAAACAGTAGCAGTAGCAGCAGCGGCCGGCGCCGCGAAGGAGGAGGAGGAGGAGGAGGAGGAGGAGGTGTCTACGCGCCGCTCGCGTTTCCTCCTCCCGGGCTGGGTGAGCGCGGGGGAGGTGAGGGGAGGGCCGCAGCTGGGATCTCCCTACTCGGTCCTACTCGGTCCCCGAGGAGCCAAGAGGGGCACGCGATTCCCCTCCTTCCCCCGGCGCCGTGTGACCGTGGAGGGGCGGAACGGCCCGGACGCACGAGTCACCGGCCAGCAACAGCTGCTGCAGTGCGGGTCGGACGCGGCCTCCCTCCCCATCCGTCCGTCTTCAGCCCGCCCTGGGGCCATCAGGCGCCACCCTAGGTGGGCACCGGGAGTGAGCGCGGGTCGCCGCCCCATCCAACCTCCGCACGAGGTCCTGGTTCAGTGGACTCCCAGGGAGCCGAGGACCGGGAGCCCACGCGTGACCACGGCCCTCGCGGCGGGATGTGTGGTCGCACACAGTGTTCTAGGAAGCCTATTTATAGCAGGTGGCACTGCCCGCCGCTGATGTGGTCTGAAAGGCTTTCGGCAGGTGGCACTGGCAGCCCGCGCGGCTGCAGGAGCCTCTGCTCATCAGTACGCTATTTTTCCTCCGAAATGGACGGCGTAAATACGGCGCTGCTCGCCCCGGAGGCGACGAAACCCCCGGCCCTCTCCGGAGACAACTGGCTTCCTGTCCTAGGCACTGATGCGCAATGGGGTGCCGGTTTGGCACGCCCGACAGGAAAATGGGAGACCCAGGAAAACAGCTGGACTCAATTGCCTTCCCGGATTAAACCGCACTCAACCCATTTCTGCCCAGGTGCGGGAGTGACGCAGAGCCCAGATGCGCGCCCTTCCCTCCCCGCGCGGAACACACACGCGCGCTTGTGGTTACACGCACGCACACACAGGCACACGCGCACACACAGGCGTGCCTGCCCCAGCCCAGGGTTGAGAAAGTCACCAGCGCTGCTGTCGAGCCGCAAGGGAAATAAATGCAAAAAGGCCAGAAAGCCAGTACGTCATCAACACCGTCCTCCCCATCCATCCCAGCCCACCAGGTAAGTGGGGACATTTTCACTCCCAGAGATCTGAGAAAAGTGGGAGACCGACTCCACTCCACAGAAGAGAGGTGAGGCTGGAGGGTGAGAGAGGGGGGCTGTTGGGATTTGCTGGAGGTGTGGGAGTCCCTGACCCTGCGGGGCTTCGGGCATTCTTTGTTGCCTGGACACAGATGTCTCGGTGGAGGAGCCTTGATGGGCTTGTGGGAATAGAGCGAGGCCAGGTAGACCAACAAAACCCAACGGCTGTCTTTCGTCCCACCACCACATCACGGTTACATGTTTGTCTGGATACTTCAACTCCACTGTGCAGCTTTCCCGTCCGCCCTTCCCTCTGTGTGGCCAGCTAACATGTCTACTTCCGAGGGCGGAGTACCTGCCTTTCGCACATACCTGATGGTTGGAACAATGTTGCTTAAGCACCCGGCCTGGGAGAAGGCCTAATTGGATGGGGGTTTGCAGAACTCTGCTTGCAAAGTGTCCTAACCAGAAAGGCCCTCCTCCCTAGAGGCTTAGGATCAGGGCCGGAAAGACAGACAGGTTGGGGGTTCTGGGGCGGTGGCGGCATCTCACCAGGTGGCAAAGGAAGGCAGTAGTGGAGTGCCAGGCAGCCCTAGGCCCCAGTCTCATAATGTTGCAGGACAAAAACACCCCAATCCCCAACTCCCCAAGTTTTGTCTCAGAGATTTATAACTTCATGGCAAATACCGTTTGCTCTGACCCTAAAGTGGGCTAGAGAAGGGCAGGATCCTTGTGAGAAGCAGCAGTTTCTCCATCACTGTGCAAGTTCCCAGGGCAACTAGTGCCTGAGGAATGACCATGAGAGGTTTGCAAGGCCATTTCCTCCACCGCGCAATGGTGATGAATTCTGAAATAGACTTTGACGCACAGGATGACCTCTGGGAGGGTTAGGCTTCGTATGTAAGTTCTACGGTTTTCATGAATAAATATTTCTCTGCCACCTCAGTCAGTACTGCTCTAAGATCTGACCTTGGAGGGTGGTCTGAATTGTGCAAGTACCAGACCCCACAACACTGGGAGAAGACTTCACACAGGCAGAGAAATCTGAAGTTCTCATGAAGAGTGGAAAGGCCTGAGCTAAGTGTGGTCTCTTCACCTTGCTCTAAAGGGAAGTGGCTCTGCCATGGGATATGTAGCCCTGAGCACCTCAGCATGTAGAGAGTAGCTTCAAGGTTGTAGGATTATAAGAGGAATGTTTGACAAGGGATGGCCACTCTGGGAAAGAGATACAGCAAAGGCTAATATCAACAAATCTGGACCAGCGAGGTCTAAAGCAGGATCTGGCTAAGGGCACTGGTTCTGCATCTCCTTCATTCCTCAGACAAGAGTTGTTTGCACAGAGCTGACCTGCACAGGGTACCTGCTATGCTGCAAAAAATATCCTCATTATTTATGTCACACGCTGATAATGCCCCGGGATATTGTATTATTGGTTTCTATATAATAGATACTTGGGCTGATCTGGACGCAAGTTGCCTTTCCTACCAGAGTTTGCGCTCCTGATCCAAGTGTTTCTGTATGAGTCTTGTCTTTTTCTTACTTCTTGTGTCACCCAAACAGAGCAACACTCTGGTCACGGTGGTAGCAGAGCTCCCTCTGAGACCAGAAAACATTCAGCCTGTCAGTCTTAAGTCACTGTCACAGGGCAAAGAAGGGAAAAGGGTCGCTGATTTCTGTGCTTCCAGGAACTTGAGGGGCATGAAGCTCTTCCCTGAGGGTACACTTTGCTAACATCGGTGACTGTCCTGGTGTCTTGGTGAGTGTCAATCAAGGCTGCAGCTCCATCTATCTTCGGGCAACTTCTGCCACCCAGCACCTCCTGCAGACCTCACACGCAGCATGCTTCTAAGGTTTTCGTTACAGAGTTGATCCTGTGCGCCAAATGTAGTCATTTGCAGCGTAGTTAATTATTCATTTTCAAACGTTTGCAACATTAATGCCAGCTTTATAAAGGTGGCTGCAAACTCTAAACAACTGAACCATCAAATCATATGTAAAGGTGAGAGACCGAAAGGAAACAGAGGCAACCTAAATTTTTAAATGTCAAGGGTGCCATATGTAAATCTAACAGCACTGAAAGTCTTTGATTAATATAGAAAAGATACTTTAGTTAATAAAATAACTATTATGGGGCTGGAGAGGTGGCTCAGGGGTTAAGCCTCCGCTTTGCAGGCGGAAGGTCCTGAGTTCGGATCCCAGATCCCACATATAGACGCCAGGCGGAAGCGGGGGAAGGGGGGTATGGTGGGGGGGGCTGCGCTTCTGGTCCTGGTAGGGCGGAGCCTGTGAATCCCGGGGCAGAAGGAGTTGGAGGTGTCCATGGTGGTTCACGAATTCGTCCGTGGTTCTACATACACACACACACACACACACACACACACACACACACGCTCACACGTACATACGCACATGCACACAGTTGAATAAATAATAATAATAAAATTAAAAAAAATAAAAATAAAATTAAAAAAACAAAATAACTATTATATCTAAAAGAAGAACCATTTCTGAGATAGCGTCTCACTATGTAGCTCAAACCAACCTCAGACTTGAGATCCTGTGCCTCGTCTCCTGAGTGCTGGGATTGTGGGTGTGTAACACCACACCTGTCTAGTATTAAATTCTGTCGTTCAGGAATTTAAATTCATGAGGAATTCAAACTCTAATTATTGCCATTGTCGTGGTTTGAAACATGTCCCCCGCAGTCTCATGTTTGGAAAGGTCATGGCACCTTTGAGAGGTGGAGCCTTGCTGGAGGAAGGCAGTCACAGGGGGTGGACCTTGAGGTGGATGAGTCCCACCCTACCTCCAGGAGAAGTCTGCTTTTGCAACAAGAGGAGACTTGCAGCTCTCAGCCTCCAAGATGTTTGCAGTGACCTAGGCCTCCTCCAGCTTGCCAACTCCACCATGAAAAACTGCTTCTCCCCTCTGGAACTGTGAACTGAATAAATCTCCCTTTCTCCCATTAAGTTGTTTGAGTCAGGGTCTCTCAGAGCAATAGATAAAACAGCCATGATACATTTTTGCTTAACCTAAAAATATGCTTCTACATCAGTAGAACCTTTGCCAAACTTGTATTATTAAACAGTTAGGGTTATTCTGGACATGACCCCAGGATGACAGAGTGACTCTATGGGTCGTTGGCGCTCACTGCTGGTGACCTTTGGAGCCCTAGATAGACTCCCAAGCAAGTCCAGGGTTGGGAGAGAGCTTGCAAGGCTGAGAGCACGGTGTGTTTCAAGCACCAAGGCTGCCTGATATACCCCATCACAGCCACCGTAAGATGCACTGCGAGATAGAGTGTCGGGTCACATCCAGATATCTTAATCAGCCACAAGAAAACTTCTTGCTGACGAGGAAACAGATTGAAGTCAAGAGCGGAGCCTTGTCACCTTGACTGCTTCTGTGCTGTTCTTGCGATTGCTTTCTGAACGACATAAGAATTTTGATCAACTCTAAGGCTGTAAAAAACAATGGTGAGCAGATTACCGAAGCAGATTATGGAACGTCAGCTACTTGAATAAGCAAAAGTTTCACTGCGTGAAGCACTGTGCTTGCCATTCACGAAACAACATAAATCCATGCAGGGTGAGGACAGACAGGCCGAATACTCCAGCCCCAGAGCTGGGTGCTGGAAACTGTCCAGTGGCCTTTTATGGACAACACAGATAAAACTCTGGGTACTGCTTCTACTTCCTCTGTCAGCGGCCTCTGCCATTGCTCTCTGCACGAGCTCCATACCACCATTCCCTGGGGATCCCGCCTCCCACCTGAGCAGGTCATGCGTCTGGACTGGGAGCACCCTTGCATAGCAAGCACCCACCTTCTAGAGCAGCCCTTGGAACTTGGCTGACGTCAGCAAGAATCTCTTTGTACCTTCTCAGTGCTAATTACAAACCGAGTGGTTTCCCCCCATCTGAGGGACCCCTCTTTAATTCTGCCCTGTGCCTTTGGGCCTTCGCTGCTGGTGGGGTGTAATCTCAGATGGAATGCCACAGCCCAGCTGTCTGTCTGCATCCCACTGTCTACCCTGAGCATAGGAGTTAAAGTATCAGCTGGGCCGTTTCGCTGCTCGCCTTGGAATCGGCCCCTGGCTTTGGATTTCCCAGAGGCATGTGTCCCTGGCCCTGACGACCTTCCTTCCTGGAGCTACTGTCACCCCAGCTTTTCCTCATCTGCTCACAGGATTGACTCCTCGGCTGGATGCACTGACCCTGAGCTGTTACCCAGCTGCCTCAGGGCCTTTGCATTCACTTTTCCCTCTGCATAGGGGGCTCCACCCATGGATGACCCCATTGTCCCCTCACATTTCATTCTTCAGAGTTTTCTTCAAATCTTAACCTCTCCTGAGGTCTTTTGCACCAACTTTCGAAAATGAAAACGCACACACACACACACACACACTCCCCTTTCCTACTTTGGGTTTCTTCCCAACACTTATCCTCTTCTACATTATATTGGTCTCCAACAAATAGATGAGATGCTAGTGTTACAAGGTCTCTCTGGGGTCTATATGTGTCCAGGTTCTTGTGTTTGGGAGCTGAAAACTGAAACCAGAACTCCCGTAGAGCATTAAGGAAAGAATGGAGCTCACAGATAGGAATCCATGAGGTGCAAGAGAGCCACCAAGAGCTCACAGACCCCAGGCGTGGAAGCATGAGGGTGAAGGAAAGACGGGAAAGGAACTCATGAACTCCAGATGTGGAGTCCCATGAAGGGCAAGGGTGCCAAAGACACCTGCACTTAGTCAGACCTAGGAAAAATGGGTCTTCCTCATGGGTTAGCTCCAGTTTCTGTAAACCTGATTGGAGCGTTTGGTCCTCTACACTTCTTTGGCCTGTTCATATTGAGATCCAAGCCAGCTGATCTTGTGCCCAAACTCATGGTAGGGCTTATCTACAATAGAGAACTAATCTCCATATCCTTTCTTGAACAGTAGGTTGGGGGAACTTTGTGACTTTAGGGTGTGTTTTTTCAGGGTGATCCCTGCAGTGGGAGATAACCTTTAAAGACCTTCAGAGACCATTCCAGTATGGTTGCTCTAAAACTGCCAAACTAGACATGGTGGACTTGAGTGAATGAATGAGTGAAAGTAATTTACAAGACCTGGATTAGTGAGTTCACAGAACCTCTATCTCTACAGAACTTTCTGTACAGCAGTCTGCCCCTTCCCCCAGTCTCTATATATGGCCCTGCATTAGGTTTCCCAACTGAGCAGAGAGGTCTTTGCCCCAGGTGCGTTGAATATTAAAGCATGAGATCCATTGTTTAACGATAAGCACAGGATACTACAAAAGAATTGCAAAGTCACAGAACAACTGAGGTCTCGCCCACCTGCAGGATCTGCCAAAAAAGTCTGGTTGACAAAAGTCTGATTTGATAGATATCTGCAGGAGAAAGACACAGACCAACTGCTCCGCTGGAGCGTGGATCCCTAGGCTCAGAGCAAAGAGGACACGAGCAGCTCACCTGGGCTCAATCTACACAGAGTCCTTTGGTTGAATCGTAGCTTGATATCATCACTCTGTTGTCTGTCGGGAGAGCGTATTTTAGAAACACTTGGGATATGATCTAGGATGCTGTTCAGTATCTTGCCCAACGTCCTCCTTGTAGGAAGAAGCCAGAAAAAGTCCAAGAAAAACCTGTCATTCTGTGACTCCCTGGCTAGGTGGGCACTGCCGGGTGGACTCAACAGTCAGATTTGGGGCCCACGACTTGGCAAGCGTCCAGGTTATTTTGTGTGCCAAGTCAGTGACTCCCACAGATGGCTCTTTCTAAGGCAATGCCAGCTCTCTTGCCATCCAAGACGACATAGCACACAAATAACACAAATTTCACCAAACATAGAGGCGGCCCTGCATTCTGGCTGATAATAATTCTTACTTCATAGGTATTAACAAAATAGTTATTCTTTTTGAAATTGTGGCGACAGTCAATGGTGAGATCCTCTCGTTTTATTTTTATTTTGAATGTTTTTACTTGATAAGAGAATCTGATAGCGCTCCTTCATCAATTCCTAGCTTTTGGAGAAACTTGATTGGCTCGGGAAATCTAGAAGGCACTCTAGAAGTCTAGAGGTACTGGTTTTTTCTGTACACCAAGCTTCGTTCTACCTCACCATCTACCTCAGCGACTTCCTTCAAGTTGCAGGATTTGCAAAGTCTTCCCCGAGCCACTCAAGCAAGGCCTGTTCCCCCTACAACACGATCCTGTTGGGAGAAACGGGGTACATGGAAGAGGACAGACAGCCAGGAGTGGGAGGTTCCCCTACCCTAAGCAGATGTGAAGGCTTGAAATTCAAATGGACGCCATGATCAGAGGGAGACAGAACTGTATCCAACACGCAGCAGCTGCATTCCAAAGAAAGCAGGGGGGAAGTCTGAGCTACCTGGGATGGTGAGAACCGCAGAGTGGCAGGCAGCAGCCGGTCAAGGACCCCCCCCCCAGGCCCCTTGGGAAGGACGGAGGCCAGGTGTGGGGCTGCAGGGGCCGAGATGTGGGGAACAAGCATCATGCCTGGCTGGAAACTCCCTGGGCTGCGGAGGCAGGGAGCCGGGGGCTCTGCTGGTGACCTCTGCCCAGGTTCAAGGTTCTGATGGTTCTGTGACTCCTTATCGCTGTGACACACACAAGGCCCCAACAGCTTAGGGGAACAAGGGATTTTTACTCCCACTTATGATTCTTCTCACGGTTAATCTTCGTGTTGCCAATAATTCACAAGAAAACGGCTGGTAGGAACAAGGGGTTTTATTCTGGTTTATAAACTGCCTGGTTACAGTCGTTAATTCAGCCCAGCAGGAGAGCGCATATCAACACCGAGGGCCGAGGGAAGTGGCCATACTATATTTACAGGATTGCTGAGAGAGGGACAAACTTCGGTAGCCAGACAGCACGTCTATCCAAGTGTGCCACAGTCTGCCAACTCACCACACCAGCTGAAGAAGTGCAGCAGTGGACTCCTCTGGTCGTGGAACTCGCTGGTCTTACCAGCTCTCTTGTCCTGAGCCAAAGCAGCGTAGAGTGTTGAGATTCTTGGGCTGGGAGCAAAATAGCAAAGAGTTCATGATCAGAAATGAAAACCCCAAGCCTAAATCACCCCGGAGCATGAAGCATGAATTCATGCTCACAAATTGGTGGTGGGATCAAAACTAATAAAAGATAGTTTTTCTGACTTGCTGACAAGAAAAACGGGGGTAATTATGGCAACACGGAAAGGAAAGGACTCCCCTCACGCTAGAGTTGAAAAATCAGTAATTCCAACACGCTTAGCATTTGATGGGGAGATGGCTGGCACAGAGGTAATGTTTTTAAGAATTTTTAAAAAGATTAAAAAATATCCCATTTATTTATTTATGACAGAGAAGATACATGCACATATGCCATGTCCCATGGGTGGAATTCAAAGTCACTTCTCTCCTTCCACCACGGGGGCTTCAGAGAATGGGACTCAAAGTGCCACGTTTGCCAGAGGCCACCTAACCTATTGAGCTATTGCTTTTAGGAATGTTCACATGCAGCACCCCAAGCTCAAGGCCTGGGTGGATATGAAACACATGTGACGTTGGGTGCACCCCACTCCTCCTGACTCCCAAGACTGTCAGCCTTTGTTTGCAGTGAATTCATTGATCCTCGTTTCTTGTATGCAGTGATCAGGATTTTACCTTGCTGTAACAGTTACCCTTAACTATTGCTGTGAGAGGGCACCCAGTCAAGCAACTTAAGGGAGAAAGGGAGATTTATTCATCTTACCATTCTAGAGGGGAGATGGAGATACAGTCTTTCATGGCGGAGACGGCATGGTGGCTGGCCAAAGCTGGAGGAGGCCAAGTCACTGCAGACATCTTGGAGGCTGAGAGCTGCAGACTGCTTGCAGCAAAGACAGACTTCTCCTGGAGGTAGGGTGGGACTAATCCACCTCAAGGCCCACCCCTTGGGACTGCCTTCCTCCAACAAGGCTCCACCTTTCAAGATGCCATGACCTTGCCAAACACATGAGACTGTGGGGGACACATTTCAAACCATGACACTTGCCAACTGTCATCCTGTCCTGTGCACTTGGGAACCACCTTATGACTGCATTTAAAGTCCTAGCTGCCTGTTGAAGATAATAACTTCAAAAAACACCAAAATCTCACGTATGGTAGGAAATGTTAGCTTTTCCTTGCAGCATCCAAGTTTGCCTGCATGTTGCCATTAAATTCATGACAAATCAGTTTAAAGGGGAATTAGGGGCTTTATTCTGGCTTACTATTGTGTGGTTCCTTCCTTCCTTCCTTCCTTCCTTCCTTCCTTCCTTCCTTCCTTCCTTCCTTCCCTCCTTCCTTCCTTCCCTCCTTCCCTCCTTCCTTCCCTCCTTCCTTCCTTCCTTCCTGTCTGTCTTGTCTGTGAGTATCAGAGGGCACTGTGAGAGGGGGGCACATGCTGAGTTAAACCCTGATCAAGCCTGCAGGAGATTGCCTAACTGATGAGAGAAGGCCCAGCTCATGTCGGGTGGGACTTTTCTCTGGGCAGGTATTAAGTAAGATGAAGGGAGCTGACTCAGAGTTGGCATTCCTTGGTAAATTTGGACAGACATGCTGACTAGCAAGTGAAACTTTCCCCTCTTTCAGAAGTTGTGTTGGTATGAGCTTCCCTGCCAAGCTGAACTAAGAAACACAGCCTCGGGCTGGAGAACTGGCTCAGGTTAAGCCTTTGCCTCTCAAGCAGAAGGACCTGGTTCAAATCCCAGATCATACACAAAAACACCAGGCAGAAATGATGGTGGCCTGCACTCCCCAAGTCACTCTTGCCCTCTCCCTCTCCCTCTCTCTATCTCTCTCTCACTGTCTCACACACACACACACACACACACACACACACACACACGTGCATGTGCAAAATAAAGAGCTGTGTGAAGTCGATGAGTTAAGTCGGGGTAAAGATGCCTGCCTGCACACCTGAGTTCAAGGTTTGGAGCTGACATAGTAGAAAGACAAAGCCAACTTCCTGATTTCTGTGTGTGTGCTGTGGTTGGCATTGCCCCCCTCTCACACATAACTAACTAAATAAAGAACATTTTCAGAGACCTGTTTTAAAGTCTTTCAGTAACCTCCAACTCTGCTTCATATTGGCTCATCCTGAAATTCTTCTCTGGGATGCAGCCAAAAGCCACCTTGACTGAGTGGAGGTCTCTCAGAAGGATTGGGGTTGGCACGGGTGGCAGCGTCTCACTCTGGTGTCACTGACAACACATTTAGGAGCCTGAGCCGGGAGGACCATGAGTTTAAGGCCAGCCTAGACTACACAGCAAGATCCTGTCTCAAAAACTCAAGGGGAAAAAAATCCAATATAAAAGTCATCAGTAGCTTTATTAGAAAACTTACAAATGGCCAAAGGTTTAGAGCAACAATCTGATTTCAAGCTTTTTTAAAAAAAATTACAAAGAATGTTCCAGAATTTTTTAAAAGCTTCTTCCCCCGTGCTCCCTCACCACAACCTGCAGTGGTCAAACTTTTGTATAACCTTTCTTCTATTTGTATGTGTTTATCTGTTACTCTCATTGGTTTGTGCTTGGTTTACCCATTATCTGTTTTACATATTTTTAATAAATCTTGCTATTGAGAAATGCAATTGCCCTCCTATTGTTAAGAGCTGTGAGGCTTTGAGGTTTTTTCCCACTTGTGAGCTTACAAGGTGCCTGCTACTGTTTCACGTCAAAAGCTGCCAGACTGGTGAGTCAGAGGCAATGGACTTGACCGCTCACAGCAATAACTTACACAGCAGGCAGCATGAGCTTCCTGTTCACCTCAGTTACCCTTCTTCTCAAATCCCATGGGTGATGTGGAAAAGCAGAGGTGACTGCTAGAGAGATCACAGGGATGAGTTTATGCTTCATAAAACTCTAACAGACTTAGCAAGCCTGCCTATCCTTTACCCCGGCATGGGAAAGTTCTTTGTTATCCCAGATGTTGCAGTCTGCATGGTTGCTGACAAATGACCAGCAAATGAATTAAAGGAACAAGGAGTTTATTTTCTTACTAATAGTCTGGTTACAGTTCTTAGTCCAGCTTGATGGGACAGCATGCACCAACACCAGGGCTGAGGGAACTGGCCATATCATCACCACAAAATGGCTGAGAGAGAGACGATCTTTACTTGCCAGACCAGCATGTCTGGCCAAGTGTACACAAGATGCAGACTTCCTCAACCGGCTCTCAGTATTTTACTCATCTGTTCGGGGCTTAATTCTACCCACCATAGGCTGGGCCCTCCCCATCAGCTAGACCATCTCCTGCAGGTTTGCTCTGGGCTTAACCCAACCACTAATTTTCCACAAATGTGCCCAGAGCTCAACCCCTCAACTGTCAAGTTGACACCTGTGCCTGACTATGACACCAGAAGTCAGAGCAATCTATCCACAGCCTGTGACAGCAACTCCCTCAAAGCAGTTTTCTGCTCAAGCATCTTTGAAAACATAACCCTTGAGACAAAACCATCAGCGTCTCTGCTCAGATGTACAGAGATGCATATGACCAGAGGAAAGTGGTCTCTACTTTCATATGAATTTTCCCTTTCATATGAATTTTTAAGTTGGCTCTGTATAGTTGGTTGGAGTAGTATTATATAGCTAAATACAGATTCGTGATTTATATTTCCTTATTTAGGGCTGGGGAGATGGCTCAGTGGTTAAAACATCTGCCACAAAAGCAGAAGGACAAGAGTTTGGATCCCCAGTTCCTCGTAAAATGCTGGGTGGGTGTGGCTACCCACCTGTAAGTCCAGGCAACTGAAGGCTGAGACTAGAAGTCTCCAGAGCATGCTGGCTAGTCAAACTGGCCCTACCAGAGAGTTCTGGGTTTGATTAGAGATCCTGTCTGTCTCAAAAAGGATGCGGTGGCAGAGTGACAAGAAAGATTCCTGAAGTCAGCCTCGGGCTTCCATGTGTGTGCAACATGTGTGTACACTATACAAATGCAAAACATGCAAACACATATGCATGCGTGCATGCTCCACACTTGCTAAAAAGGAAAAAAATTCTTATTTATACTATTTAAACATGTAAACATGTAAAGGTCCTGAGTGATTCCGGATCCCCGTAAAACATGACAAGCAGAAATGGTAGTGGCCCGTGTGTCCAGCCTTGAAAAGTGGAGTCCGGGAAACTCCAGAGCAAAGCAATGAGGTAGAAGCAATCCAGGGTGATTCCTGAAGACACCCTTGGACTTCCACAGGAACACACAGTGCCCTCCGATACACACAGAGACACAAATGCAACAAAATAAAGAAAGAAATAACAAAATAGTGATAGCAACGAAAGAATAAAATTTTTAGGAAATTAGTAGAAGCAATCACAGAATTGTTTGGCAGTAATGCTCCTATGTTTGGTTCAAGGCTCAAGAGATGCACATCAGAGAAAGAATGGTCACACACACTAGAAATAACACACACACACACACACACATAAACACACACACACACACTGATCTGCAATGAGGTATTCCCTGCAGTGCTATTGTTTGAAATAACTGGACTAGAAATAATCCTGGTATTCATCTGTAAGAGAACTTGTGCCCCCATACAAAATAAACCATTTCTGCAGGAGGCAGATTTTTTTCCTCTATTAATAAAATTGCAGGATCTCAGTGGGTCATGACAATGAATGTAGAATACACTCCATCTCAGGGAGTAAGGGAAGGAGAGGAAATGACTGCAAACATAAACCGCTATTTCACAATCGCCAAGTAAAAGGCGTGCGGTGTAATAACGGGCAGTGTTCTATCACTTAGATAACCGCATAAATGTACACACAAGCTCTCTGGGTGAAAATACTTGACAACCAGCAAAGATGGTGTCTTAATGCTCAGGTTGTGAACCAGGGTGAAGGTATTCACTGTAGACTTATCGTATCCTTCCCGTTTTATGTCATTTAAATATATTACCTAAGAAAAAATTATGTGTGTATGTGTGGTATGTGTGTAGGTGTGTGTGCATGTCTGTGTGTGTGTGTGTGTGTGTGTGTGGTGTGGTATTGTGTGTGTGGTGCATATGTGGAATGTGTGTGGTGCATGTGTGTATGTGTGGTATGTATGTATGGTGTGTGTGTGGTGTGTGGTATTGTGTATGTACGGTGCATGTGTGTGTGGTGTTTGTGGTGTGTGTGTGGTGTGCATGGTATATGTGTGTGGGTATGCACACTTACAGAGGCCAAAGGCGGACATCGGGTGCCCTGCTCTGTGCCTCTGACTTAATCCCCCTGACACCATCTTTCCCGCATCCAGCTCCTCGGTGTGTCTAGGTGGGCTGCCTGTCAGCTCCACTGACCTGTCTCTGTCCCCCTCGGGGATGACGGGCATGTGCTCCTATACCTGGCTTTATTTAGTTACATGAACTTTTTCTATGAAACAATAGACCTATCAGAATTCTGTTTTTTTTTTAAGACTTGTGGACATAACCAAATCCTATTTCTTATTATAATGGAAAGGGAAACGGGACTCCAGTAGGCATTACTATATTATCCATTTCCTTTTCAAAAATATAAATATTACTTAATTTGTTTAATCCAAAGTAATTATACTATGAAACTTAAATATTTATCTAATCAAGATACATTAATTCATAATGTATAAAAAATGAATGTTTTTCTTTTCATTTTTAAATAATATTTTTATTCTTTTATATCCTCTTACATGTATGCGATGCAATTTGATCATTGCTTCCGATTTCTCCCTCCCTCTCCCCCTGAACATTCCCCTAGCATAAGTCCTACCTTTAAGTCCTCATTTCTTTTTAATTGGACTATAATATAAAATAATATATGAACAATAAAAGAAAATACAGAGTATAGATATTGTTATGACTGCAGTTCCACATGGTTAAGAACCCCTGACAAAGCTAAACAACAGTGCTTTTGTCCTCCTATGAGATTAAGTTTGTGGTGTGAGCACGTGACCCACAGGAGCCTCATGGAGTCGTGGCCCACAGGGGACCACACATTGTGAGCACAGAGCCCCAGTCCATTGGAGGCCGTGCCATCTGCACTGTGGATACGCAGAGCCCCAGCGCAGGGAGACGTCCGCGCGTGGAGCCCCAGCGCAGGGAGACGTCCGCGCGTGGAGCCCCAGCGCAGGGAGACGTCCTCGCGTGGAGCCCCAGCGCAGGGAGACGTCCGCGCGTGGAGCCCCAGCGCAGGGAGACGTCCGCGCGTGGAGCCCCAGCGCAGGGACCGGCCTGGCTTTCCGTGGGTGTTGAGGATCAACCTCAGGTTCTCAGGCCTCTGCATCAAGGCTATGCTGACTGGGTCATCTCCACAGCTCTGGTCTTCTTAGGAACTGAAGCCCACTGTCCTTTATCATGGGGGCAGAGCAGGGGCAGATGGTCACTGGTGATAACTTAGCCTTGAAACTGAAAGCACCTAGAAACGGTATAAGGGCTACACACCTCATGGTCGTCTAGCTTTCTTTCCAGCAAGTCAAACGGGTGGGATCATGCTTCTCAATCCAACAGCACCGGCTGACAGGACATAGGGGCTCAGAGCAAGGATCAAAAAGATGCCAAAGCCTTCAGGTCACATGTGATGGCCCAGAATCAGTTACTGGAAAAAGAAAAGAGTGAAGAACCTTGAGATAGAGTGAGCTTTAAGGGCTCACCAATTAAATATAAGAAGGGGACAAGGCTGGGATCCTGATTCAAACAAAATATGAACAAAATGAATGAGGCAAAGAGGGAAATTTACACACTGGCTGGGTGATTGCTGACAATAAGAATTGTCTACATTTTTAGGTGTGATGATGGCATTACTGGCTGTGTGTGTGCACATGTGTGTGTGAGGTCCCGATCTTGTCCAGATACATGCAGAAATACTCACTGGTAGAATGACAAGACGGCTAGCCCAGTAACAAGATTATCCCAACTTGACCTCACTAGCAGATGGGTGCTAGCCTTTAAATTCTCCATAATAAAAGTACACAAGAATGTATTCTCACAATAAGGCTGGTGAAAGGGAGACACTAATATCACTGAAGTTGAACCAGCGAGACAGCTCTCAGTAGGCAAAGGGGCCTGTGCATAAACTTTTTAAAAATATTTTATTTATTTTGTGTGTGTGTGTGTGTGTGTGTGTGTGTGTGTGTGTGTGTGTGTGTGTATCAGAGGGTACTGTGTGTCCCTGTGGAGAATCTCCTTCTTGTTTTGCTCTGGGATTTCCCAAGCTCTGCCCACCAGGGCCTGAAGGGCAGGTTGCTGTTTCTACCTAGCCTTTTATATGGGACCTGGGATCCGAACTCACGACCTTCTGCTTTCGAGACAAAGTCTTAACCCCTGAGCCATCACTCCAGCCCATGTGCATAAACTTTGACCACTTGACCTCCACACATGTGATGGGACATGTGTGCTCTCTCTCTCTCTCTCTCTCTCTCTCTCAACAAAATAACCAAATAAAATATTTAGGAAGAAAAGAGGAAGGAAGAAGGGAGGGAGAGAGGAAAGGGAGGAAGGTAGGAAGAAGGGAAAAGGAGGAAGGAAGGAGAGAAAGGAAAGAAGAGGGAGGGAGGAAGGAAGGAAGGAAAGAAGGAAGGAGAGAAAGGAAAGAAGGAAGGGAGGGAGGGAGGGAGCGAGGAAGGAAGGAAGGAAGAAGGAAGGAAGGAAGGAAGGAAGGAAGGAAGGAAAGATCATTGAAGGTTCTGGGCAGGGATCTATGTATGAAGGTCAGAAGAAAGGGGAGTCTAGAGTTCCTAAGGGGCAAAGCTGATTTAGAGTCAGGTTACACCTGACTCCATTTGAGGATATGTGGGTGGGGGAGTTTAAGAAAGTGCTTGGGTCAGGACTGGGTAGACATTTGGACCTAGGAACACACGGAGACTGTCAGAGAGCAAGATCAGTGGTTACAGCAGAGGGAACCAGTCACTTCAGGTTAGCACATGCAGTAGAGGAAGCCAGCAAGCTCTGAGCCTCTTGGGTTACTAGCCTTAGCTTGCACCACAATGCACTGTTTAAATAAACCATAGGACACTGCTTAGGTAGGGAGCTATATGTCACCCTTGCTACCTAGGGATAATTTCTTTTTCATGCTTTGATTTTTATTTGTTTTCAAATTTGAAAAAGAAAAAGTCAAGATTCTTACATCAGTTAGATGAGACCATCTCAAATGAGACCATGCAAAGCAATTCAGTGTACAACACCGTCGCTCTCCTTTAATTTTCTACTTTATACACGTGATTGACAGAACGCTGGAAAAACGACTTTTTTCTTTTCTTTTTTTTTTACAAAAATAATACCATGCAGGGCAGTTTCGGCTTTCCTGCAAGTCTTACAATGACTTATTTTCAGTGTGTTTACTTAGGAGGCGAGGCACACAGAACTGAAAATTTTAGCTGCCCAGTTTTATTCAACTACCCACAAGTAAGCTCGAGCAAGTCTCAACACTGCACACTTTGGAGGGTTGAGATAATGGACATTTGTTTTTCTAGCAGATTCAACAATTTAGCCAGAAATGTAGGCTTTCTCTTTTAAGAGAAATAAATCTTAGACCTTTCCTGCTAAGTATCTAGGGATACTTTGGTAGAAATTGTTTTTCCAGGGAAGATGACATTGTTCAGCATAGTGCATCTGACGACCTAATCAGGGTCGCCCATCTCTGTCACTTGCATCTCTTACTTCCCTTTGGACGTTGCACAACATTATGTCGAAATGGTTCCAAAAGTCAGCGAGACTGGGGCATGCGCGCTAAAGCCCCACGGGTCCCAGCTTCCCTCTGCAAGGGACCAGGTGGTCCTCTGACCTCTTCTTTACTTCTTGACCATCACCCGGGACGACTGGAGCATCACGTCCCTCCACTTTACTTTCCTCACCAAGTCACCTCTGTCGTCATCATGCGTTCCCTCCATGAAGTCTATAGAAATGACATGATTTCAAACTTTGATTCTCTAGGCCAGCAAGATAGCTCAGTGGGTAGGTGCCTGCGTGAAAGTCTGGAACGTGAATTTGATTCCTGAAAACTCACATGACGGAAAGAGAGAGGTGACTTCCCAAAAGTAGTCCTTCTGAGCTCTACTAATGTGCTATGGAATCTCTCTCTCAAATAAATATACATTAAAAAAAAAAAAACTTTGAGTCTCAAACACCCAAGAATGTGATGTCTTGCTTTTGGTTGTTTGTTTTTATTTAGTGCTAGGGATGGACCTAGGGCCTTGTGCCTGCTAGGTCCGCTGAGTTACATCCTGTTGCAGTTCACCTGCATAGTTGCTGATAAATGACCATCAAACGGCTTAAGGGAACAAGGGTTTATTCTCGCTTATGATTCCTGGTTACAGTTCTCAGTCCAGCTTGATGGGACAGCATGCACCAACACCAGAGAACTGGCCATATCATCACCACAAAATGGCTGAGAGAGAGACGATCCTTACTTGCCAGACCAGCATGTCTGGCCAAGTGTACACAAGATGCAGACTTCCTCAACTGGCTGTCAGTATTTTATTCATCTGTTCGGGGCTTAGTTCTACCCACCATAGGCTGGGCCCTCCCCATCAGCTAGACCGTCTCCTGCAGGTTTGCTCTGGGCTTAACCCAACCACTAATTTTCCACAAATGTGCCCAGAGCTCAACCCCTCAACTGTCACGTTGACATCTGTGCTTGACTATGACACATCCCCAAAACTGATGTATCACCTTTAATTAGTGTCTACATATGCCAGTATTAGGAACGGAAAAAAAGAAGGCGATGGGAAAAGACATACAAATAGCCTCCCATAGTCACTTTCCCCTGGCCACAAACGTCAGCACCTGAATTTGACAGTTTTGGAAGAAAAACTGAATGTCTACATCTTGCCCTGTGGTAGCATGGCATGTGGGCATTGTCTATATATCTGTGCATCGCTCTTGCACAACTGCCAAGGAAGCCAGCATTGGATGGTTTTATCTGAAGTGAGAAAACAGCTGGGCCCCGGGCAAGATTCAAACACTCAAGCGGTGAACCATGAATGAATGAATGCGCAAGTGCTGCCAGGATGCCGTCTTATCGGGTGTAGGGATTATCATTTACATGGCATTGGTTCAAAAGCTCCTTAAAGTAGGACACACAGATCTGTCCTCTCATTTAGTGCAGTGATATTTAAAACCACTGCCCGCAGGGAAATAACCACATTTTCCCTTTTCCACAATTGGGGTAAATCAATGAGACACACAAGCGACACTCGGTCTTGAAGGAAAAAGGCTGATATTTCAGAGACCACAAATAAGAAAGAACGGTGGCCCGCATTTCCTGAGAGACCACGAGGCTGTCCGCTAGACTGAACTTGGGACTTGTTATTTCTAGGCACCAAGGGAAGATGGATTGTCACCTCTACTCACACCAGGCAGGTCTGGGGGTTAGGATGCCAAGGTCAGGATGCCGCAGGCAGGTGGCGGCCACCCTCCCCTGCAGTCATATCCTCACAAGCACACGCTTCCTCTAGGCTCAAGGCAAGGCACGTACAAGCGCAAGGCTGCCTTTATTTTACTCATTTATTCACTTTTTTTTGGGGATAAAATGTTTTTCTTCTGAGCTTTTTAGGTCTCAGGAGGGCAGACTGAGCACTCTTTGGAGAGAATTGTAGGCAACTGACAGCTGCTCTTGATACTCACACAGGTCAAAGACCCGTGGCACAGAATGACCTCGGGGACCACGCAGCAAAACTCCTTCCTTTAAAAAGATAACAAGGTGCTGGAGAGATGGCTCAGGGGTTAAAACTCTGTCTCACAAGCAGAAGGTCCTGAGTTCAGATCGATCCCAGATCCCATGTAAACACACACACACACACACACACACAATAAGTAAAATGTAAATAAAATAAAATAAAAAATTAACAAAAATGTTTTCCCATGTTTATAGTTTATTCTAGGCCCCGTCTTGATTGGTACATTCTTGGGTTTGAACAAACATGTGCCACAAGTCCACTTCAGTAGTGTCACGCGGAGCAGTGTTTTCAGGGGTCTCCAATCTGGGCTCCACCTGCTCATCTCTTCTCCCTCCCAGCCCCAGCAGCCACTGATCGTGTCAGTTTGATGATCATGATGTAAATTCACCTGCCTGCTCTGGGGGAGGGTGGCCTTAATGAAGGTGGGGGAAAGAACACAGAGCATCTACAAGTTCTTCTCAATTGTCACAAAACTAAAACTGCCGAAAAAGAGCCTTTTTTTAGCCATTCATGCAAGTACTTTGAGCATGTGACCTTACCTGACCCTCCCCTTTCTACTTCTCTACCACCCATATCTTTGTTGCTATTTTCATGGTATCTGTACATACAAGATTTTATGTATCTATGTGAAATCTAAGAGCCTAAATGAGATGAAAGAAGTAACTTTTTTTTTTATTGTTTATTCAATTGTGTGTGTGTGTGGGTGCGCAGGCCGCCCCCGCTTCCGCCCGGCATCTATACATGAGGTCTAGGATCCGAACTCAGGACCTTCCACCTGTAAGGCGGAGGCTTAACCCCTGAGCCACCTCTCCAGCCCCAGAAGTAACTTTTTTTAATGTGTGTGTGTGTGTGTGTGTACGTGCGCACACATGCGCACGTGCAAGTGTATAAGGGCACTGTGTCTCCCTGCAGAGGACCAAGGATAACTTTGGGAATCATCCTGGATTGCTTCTATCTCTTTTGCTTTGCTCTGGGGTTTCCCAGGCTCCTCCCACCAGGGTTGGAAGTACAGGCTGGCATTTCCACCTGGCGTTTTTTTTTACTTGAGACCTGGGATCCAAACTCAGAAACTTCTACTTGCAAGGCAGAGTCTTACCGCTGAGCCATCTCTCCAGCCCACAAGTAATTTTTTAAAAAACTGAATTAATATGATTATTTCTAGTTGCACCCATTTTCTTACAAATGACAAGACTTCATCTCCTTTATAGCTGAAAAAATTCCATTGTGTATTTATGCCGCATTTTCTTTACACATTCATCAGCTTATGGACATGTAAGTTGGTTCTATAGGCCTCGAAGCCTTTGTTGCCTCACAACCATAAATTGCATGAAATCTTGCTACAGAAAAAAGAACAATAAACCAAGCTTCCAATTGAAAACACTCAGCTATCATGAAAAATATTTTTTAAAAAAATTGATGTGCAAGCAAAATAGAAGTTTTTTTAAAAAAAGTTGACATTGTTAAGTTTTTGAGATTAAATGATTTGCCCTACCCTGTGGACTGCAAGGTGATCCACAGAAGGCCAAGTGGAGAAACAGGAGCCTTGTTGGAGCTGTGTGCAACCTCCTAACCTGCAGGTAAGAACTCTATGTGCTGTTCCAATCGAGCTCAGTCTTGGAAACCAATGTGATAGAAAAAGAGAACTGACTTCCAAAAGTTGTTCTCTAAGCTTTACCTTCTCTCCCTCTTTCTCTCTCAAAAATAAACATAAAAGGAAAAGAAATCCAAGTGAGGATTATTTGCTCATGTGCACATGGAAATGGCAGGGAACTGGGATGCATATAGGCATGAAAAATGTATTATTTCACATGAATTTTTTATATATATTTCATACATATGTACATAGCTCATGTGTATATGAAAAATAGTTGAGTCCCAGATCATGGGTGCTGAGAACCATTCCAGGTCAACTAATATATCTGGAAAATGAAATTTATATGGTAGTAGATATTTGGATCACACAAGTTGTAGTACGGTCAGAACCATCAAAATCTGCTATGCGCTCGTTCCTCATGGCTTTGGTTGCCTCAGAACCATAAATTGCATTAAATCTTGCTACAGAAAAGGAAAATGAATCAAGCTTCCAATTGAAAACACCCAACTGTTTGGCCTTCAAGATTTAAGTAGAGAACGTGAGTGTCCATACACTCACTGAACAGGCAGAGTCAATGCTAAACACAAGGACTCTGTCACCTGGAAGGAATAAGAGCTGTTTATTCTTAAGTCAAATGTGAGCATCCACTGCGGGGAAGCAGATTCAGGTTGTTTCAAGTTTCACCTTCTAACACAGAATCAGTTGCATGAACTTTTATTAGTTGTAGAATTTTTAAAAAGTCACAAATCAAGGCATTTTCTAAATACATTAGTGGAGATCATAGGTGGACAAATTCAGCAATGCAGAAATCTCTGCTGTGGGTTTTCGAGGGTGTCATGATATCTTAGCTTTCGGAGTGGTAGAATCTTCTAAGAAGACACTCCAAAGGTTTAACCTGATGGTTAAAGGATGCTACCTTAGAAAGAGGAGTGGGAACTGAATGGCCATTAAGGGCACTGAAGACAGCCTGAGATAACGTGGCTCTGAACCTGCACCTGACTTCTAATCACTAAGTTCTAATCAGCCTCCCAGAATCCTCAGCTATAGGTCTGTGTCTTTATTTCTTCCTTTGAGAACTTCAGTTCATAACAGTAAAGCCAGTTTTCCTTGGCATGAATGCATTATTACAACAAAAAGGTTTTTAGATTAAAAAAGGCTTATTTAGTTATAGTACTTATTGCTCGGTCTTACAGATGTTTATGAATTTCAACCTCCCCAAACCTTAGCATAGCATTTACCAGTTTCTTTTACTTCATAAGTAACTGATAGAAAATAACTATAAATATACCTCAAAAGTGGACTATTCTAGATATAAAAGCCCAGAATTTAATAACTGTATAGGTTTCTGACTATTTCAACTACATACGCAAAGATTTCACAAAGGACATTCATGTATACAATTAAGGCATATTAATTACTGTTTTTGGAATTTAAAAAATCTTCACTTAAAAAAGTTCATATAATGCCCAGGTTTAACATTCTAATGAGGATGTCGGGTTTTTGGATTTGGACATCTTTTCTTTAGTCATTTTATAATCAAAAATATGAAACAGTGAGGAATGTAATGTTTAAAACACATAAATATTTGCTGTGAATCACTTGTCCCTCAAGAATAGCACATTCAAGATCAAGTTCAGCTTTGCTGGAGGTAATTATGTCTGATGCCAGAACATTTCATTCTGCTTTTGGCTGCAGATTATACTTTTGTGGCTGGAAAAAATTCTCTTCAATTGCATTGACTAATTCTTCCAGTTCCTTTTTCAGCTGCTCAGGGTCACTGAAAAAATAAAGGTGCGAGATTCAGATTAGATTTTTCTAAAGTAAGACATGTATATGTACTCGATCACATAGGTGTTTGTTCATGTGTGCACTTATGTATGTGTAAGAATGTCTGTGCACATAGTGTGCATACATGGGAAGATCAGAGGACAACAGTATTTGTTTTGTTTTGTGAGCCAGGGTCTTAGTATGTAGCCCAGGCTGGCTTTGAACTCACAGCAATCCTCAAGAGAGGTGGGATCAGGAATTATAAGTGGGGCACTGCTCACAGCTTCAAAGCACATTTCAAAATCCTCCTGCCACTGACTTAGTGAGACTGAAATTTAACCTTAAAGGAAGGCAAAATCAGATAAAAAAAAAAAAAAAAAACTGACTTCAAGTGGCGTACATGTGGGAACACATTTGTTGACTTAGACAATAAATAAATAAAATCCTATGAGACAAAAATGTATAATTTTCCTTAATGGTTTTTCCAGGGTCACAACTATAAACAAAATTACCCCTTGCCCTTCTTTCAAGAATTTTAAAGAATACATTTGTTTTGGCCCAGCACCCCTAGACTTAACAACATAAGGAAAGTGCGGCTGACTCTACTTGCCATTTGATTTTGCTCATCATTCACCAAGGTCCTCTCTGTTCCTACATTGGGTCCCTGGAAACTAAGCTGTCTTCCCAGAATGGACCCAGATAGAAACCTTTCCAGAGGTCAGAGCAAACACCAAGAAATGGGACACCCAATATTGTACCTTTTTGATTTACCTTCCTCCCCAAATTTCCCTCAACTAAATCTACACAAAAATCTAGGGATGCACCAGTGAGACGGTTCAGCAGGTAAGATGCCTGTTTACAAACCTGGAGACCTCAGCTCAATCCCTGGAAGCCCACCTGGTGCATGTGTATGCCTCTCTCTCTCTCTCTCTCTCTGTGTCTGTCTGTCAGTCACTCTTGCTCAAATCTTGGAGATTCCTCCAAGAAAATAAAATTTTGAAGGATGGGGGAGCACTAATTAATATGCAAATCATTAACAGATAGATAATACATAAAACCAACTATCTAGTTAAGCGGATTTCTAGCAGTTTGCAGAGTCTAATGTGAATTATCGTGCAGTTGAGTCTGAAAACTAAATCCTCTGTTCTTTCCATTACTTCATATTTAAGCACCTGTAAAGCTTATGTGCAGTTTACATAAATGGAAATGATGATCTTTGCAATCAGTTAAGATCCATTTTTTTACAATACAACAGGTAAACAGCGCGAGGAAGGCAATGAATTTCATAACAAACATAGATGTAGATTCTACCATCTGGGCACCTGTGGGAAAAGTGGCTTGGCCCCTCTAAGATCTGGATAATTTGTAAAACTGGGATAAAGACTTCACTTTTCAAGAGAGCTACTGGACAGGATGAGACACATAAAGCAATTAGCACAGAGCCTGGCCCCAAAACCCCAATAAATACAGACAACACTGCAATGTTTTTATCCCTGTTGTCAACATATACAGTAATTATGATTCATAAATACATGTGGATCACACTGGTTTCTTTATCCTTCTCCATAAATGTGCTTTGAAGAAATGACAGCTCTTGAGAAGTATATGAAAATAATTATCTAAAAATGACATCTAAAATGAAAACTCAGTGGCCTTGCTAATTGATAACTTATTTTTAAATCATGATTTTTTAACCAAAGCACATGTCTACTGATCCCTCTATGCATGGATTTCATGTTTCGAAGATACATTACTCATGTGTTTGTGGTATAGGTCATATTCTACAGGATTTACCAAATGCAATAATTCCTAAAAGTAAAGTTTTATCCTACTATTCCATAACCAAGTTCTAAAATGATCCATTTTTAAAAATAAAGTGTGAGATGATCTCATAAACATCTTAAAAATAAGGACATATCACTTGCCCATGCAAGCTAGGGTTAGAAATCCCTATTTCTGAGAAGTCTAAATTTAGTGGGTCACTTTATAGAAATGTATAGCAAAGGATCCTTTATAATTAGGTGTGTTCTCCACTTATGTTCAAAAACCCTTCTAGCTAAATGACAACTAAATATAATCTGAGTTCTCAACACGGCTCTGCATTGGAGGCAAAAAGAACAAGGGTGGTTTTATGCTGACTAGGGAGGCCTCCAAAGGGTCCTTAGTTATTGAGATACTAGTCTTGATGCTGCTGAGTGGGCATTTGGGGGATGTGATTACTATTTGCAACCGGCTGACTTCACAGGAAATTGGAACGTGCATGGAACCCATTCTGATGGGCTAGAAGGTTCAGGGTCATGTGTCTGACCTTGGAAGAAAGGTCAAGTTGAGCACCCTACAGTAAGTGTAGTACTCTGGGCTTAGAACCCTTGGTGAGCTAACTACCATTTCTTGCCCTGGGTGAGAGTCAGAACATTGCCTTCAATAGGGGAAGGCAGTCAATGCTGCCCAGAAGACAGCATACAGACATACGTACAGAATGTAAAACTTTCTACTAAGGCTCCAGAGATAACTCAGCAGGTTAAGGTACAGGTTTGCAAACCTGGCGACCTAAGTTCGATCCTGGAAATCCATGGTATGCATGCATGAAGAGAAAGAAAGAAAGAGAGAAAGAGAGAGAGAGAGAGAGAAAGAAAGAGAAAGAAAGACAGAAGGAGAGAAAGAGAAAGAAAGGAAAGAGAGAAAAAGAAAGAAAGAAAGAAAGAGAGAGAGAAAGGGAGAGAAAGAAAGAAAAGAAAAAGAGAGAAAGAGAGAAAGACAGAAGGAAAGAGAAAGAAGAGAGAAAGAGAAAAAAAGAATGAGAAAGAAAGAGAAAGAGAAAGACAGAAAGAAAGAAAAAGAAAGAGAGAAAAGCGTGAGAGAAGGAGGGAAAGAGGAAGGGAGAAAGGGAGAGAGGGAGGGAGGGGGAAAATGTCATCTAGGTCAGTGAAACAGCTCAATAGATAAAGCATCTGCTCAAAAACCTGGCGACCCGAGCTTGAGCCCTGGAAGACTGCATGGTTTATGGTGCAAATGTGTCCTTGTTTCTCTTTTTTCTTCCTTTCTCCCTTTCTCTTCCTTTCTCTCTCTCTCTCTCTCTCTCTCTCTCTCTCTCTCTCTCTCTCCTCTCTCTCTCTCTCTCTCTCTCTCTCTCTCTCTCTCTCTCTAGTAAAAGGAAGAAAGATCTAAGTTCAGTTCCCAGATCTATGAAAACACCAGGTGGAAATGGCAGCAGCCTGCACTTACAACTCTAGAAGGTGGAACCTGGGAAATCCCTAGAGCAAAGCAAAAAGGAGGTAGAAGCAATGATGATTCCTGAAGTCACCCCCCCCCTCTCTCTCACACACACACACACACACACACACACACACACACACCACACATACCACACATACCACACACACACACACACACACACACACACCGCCTGCACAAAAAGTAAATAAATGAATGAAAAGAAGCTTTCTACTAAACACATGTTAAGAGATATATGTAAACAGTGAGCAGGATTTTCTGTGGTTGCTCACGTGATTACGGATCACAATAGTGGCATGGTTTCTAATGAAACAATGGAGAAGTGAGAGTTTTTACTTAATGTAAGCAGAAGCAACTGGGAAGTCTCCGCGACTGCCACCCAAATCATACCTGTTGCCAGGGGGCGCACACAGCTCCGCGTAGTACTTGATTTTGGGTTCGGTCCCACTGGTCCGCATGGTGGCCACGCCTCCATTAGCAAAAGTAAAGGTGATCATTTGGCTGCTCTTGCTGGTGGGAAGGACCTAGGAGTTAATGCAAAGAGCACATGCTGAAATGGGAACACACCATTCTGGCCTAACTCATCCCTGGATAAGCAAAGAAATAAATATTCAACAAGCATACTTAGGAAAGAAGAACTTTCAGGCAATCAAAAAGTGTAAACACATGAATGAAAAACTAATAATTTCTGAACATTAACTGCACAAACAAATCTTCCAGCTGACTAGATTTATTAATGTGATCAAAGTTTTATTCAAATTAAAAACACATCATTTCACAACACATTGATTTAAAGAGATTAATAATGTACTACCAAAAAAATCAGATAATATCTTGATGTTCTAAAGTGAAACTTTGTCCTCCCAAAAAGTCCACAAGATTTACTAATTCAGAACCTCGGTAGATTTTATAGCTAATAGCTCACAGAACTCATGGCGGGAGAGTTGTATATCAGCAGGAGCTAAGAGAACTGGCCACACCCATACGTAGCCCAGAGACCAGGGACAGAACCAACACATGCCAGCCAGCTTGTCAGTGCTCAGCTTCCTTCCTTCCACGAGCTTGTCTAGGGGGCTATATGACTTGAAGTTCTCACCACGTTCCCCGAGACCCACCTTGACAACTAAAACAAACTATTACAATGCAGTCTCCTGGCACAGGCTTCTGAGAACTCATGCCAAAGGAGCCCGTGACCTTGGGCTGGAAGCTTCTGGATCAGCAAGCCATAATACATCCTTTCTCTTTCAATTTCTCAAAAATTTCCTTTCTGTGTTTGTACAAGTGTGTATGTGTGTGTGTGGCCGTGCGCGCGTGCACAACGGAAAACAGTGATGATTTTCCCAGGATGAACTAACACCTCCGTCACCTAAGGTCTGTCTAGAAACGCAAACTATTCATCCTTACCCCAGACTTACTCAATCAGAAACCCCAGCGGTGGGTTTCAGCACTGTTGGTTGTTTGTGATTGAGAATCACCATGTATCCCAGACTGGCTCAGACTCAAACTCCTGATGTACCTGCCTCAACCTCCCAGGTGTAGGGATTGATGGATTTAGAGGTGTGTGCTACCACATCCGGCTAGTTCCCGGCTCTGATGTTCCTTGGCTTGGCGACTGCTGGTTAAGATGCAAAGTCTGGGCAAAAGGCCCAGATCCCACCTCGACCCTCACCAGCTGGCTTCCCTGTCTCAGACGGGCTCTGCGCATCAACTATAATTTCCTTCCGCACTTCCACATGATACTGGATGCCACGTATCATCTAATGACTTGGGAGATCCCTTCCATTTCTAGCCTGCAATTTCTAATTTTCCGTATGCTAATTTTATTGATGTATTCTTTTTGTAATATTTAAGATCTGACCCAGGGTCGTGTGCCTTCCAGAAGGAGAGCTCCATCAATGAACCACAATTCCCAGCCCTAATTCCCCATATTTTATAGCTTATTCATACTGATGCTAAAGGGCCTAAAATCAACCCCAATTAAGGATGTGCATAAATGAATTGTTCCAACTACAAAAATGCTAAAGAGAAAAAAGTTTAGTTGATAAAAATAAGCATGACTTACAGCTTTCTTATTGGGTTGGCTGTCATCATAGCCCGTAGTAAGGTCCCTAATGGCAGAGATTTCAAATTTGCCACAAGCTTTTGGATAATTGTTCTTTCCATCATAGTTTCTCAGGTTTTCGAATAGTTTTTTAATGGTACCTTGATCATGGCAAATAAAATATGAAGCCTTGGTAATATGGTAGCCATACCTGTAATAACAAAAATAATCATGCAACATGCAACAAAACAAATAATTCTGTAGAGTGTGCAAGCTAAGTGCCAACCAGTACATTCTAAAAGAAATGAAAGAGCAATCATAACCAAATTCAAAAGGGGCAATGCAGCATTAAAAAAGAAGTCCAGAGGTGGGAGATGGCCTGGCCAGTGAAGTGTTTGACTTGGAAGCACAAGGACCTGAGTTCGATTCCCCAGAACCCAGCTAGAAAAAGCTAGACATGGTGTCCCCACTTGCAATTCTGGTGATGGGAAACAGAGACAGATGATCCCTGAGACTTGCTAGACAGCACTGCCTGCTAGAAAAGCTGCAAGGCAACGAGAAAGTCTGTCGAAAGAAAGAAAGAGAAAGAGAGAGAGAGAGAGAGAGAGAAGAAAGAAAGAAAGAAAGAAAGAAAGAAAGAAAGAAAGAAAGAAAGAAAGAAAGAAAGAAAGAAAAGAAAGAAAGAAAGAAAGAAAAGAAAGAGAAAGAAGGGAGGGAGGGAAGGGAGGAGGAAAAGGAAGGAAGGAAGGAAGGAAGGAAGGAAGGAAGGAAGGAAGGAAGGAAGGAAGGAAGGAAGGAAGGAAGGAATTAAAAAGCTGAAGGCTGGAAAGATGGCTCAGAGGTTAACTCTGCCTCGCAAACAGAGTCCCAGGTTCCATGTAAAAATGTCAGGCAGAAATAGAGGTAGCCTGCACTTTCACCCTGGTGGGCAGAGTCTTGGAAATCCCAGAGTGAAGTGAAAAGGAGGTAGAAGCAACTCAGAATGATTCTCAAAGTCATCGTTGGTCATCCACAGGGACACAGAGTGCTCTCTCTCTCTCTCTCTCTCTCTCACACACACACACACACACACACACACACACACACACACATGAACGCATGCACGTCACAAAAAGGGTTTAGCCTATATTGGAAAGTTACAATCTGACCGAACCCAGTCACATCCTGTGTTACCATTTGAACAGTCTCTGCCGCTTGTGCAGTCCACTCGCTATAAAGACCCGAGGTCATGAAAACGTGTACTCTCTTTTTAACATTGGACTCGTGATCTCACGCCCTTCAATGAAGCCACCTCTGCAGTGAATGCTCTCATTGGTTAAGGACACACACAACTGCAAAGGGTCATTTCCAATCAGCAGTTGAGCATTCAAAGGAAAGAAAGGTCGTCTTGCTTCTCATAGGAAACAGAAGCCATGTCTAGAGCAGGAGGGCTCAAAATCCTAGTGTCTCGCACACAACAACATCAAGACATTTTAAGCTATGACTGCCACCAACAGCGCCTACAACGCAGACACTTACTCCACGTAGATGGCCTTTAGCTGCTGAGATAAAGACAAATTCTTGGTTGCCAGAAAGCTCGCCAATTCTGCAGTTATGACAGCAGCGCTAACTCCGTCCTTGTCCAGAACAAACGGGCAGCACATATATCCTGCAGAGACAGGCAGGAGACATGAGGTTTCAGCAGCAGGTTCCTTTAGTGCACCAGGACGAGGAAACATATGCAGGCAAGCTGGCTACTATGTATATTAGAGGTGGGCACAGCACATACAGGTTTCTCATTTACCACCATGTGCTTAAGAATCTGGCCCTACACGAGGTTCTATGTTACAGTGGTTATCACATTTGCTTTACACACAGAAGGTCCTGGGCTTGATCCCTATGGGAACCATGATGTAATTAGCTTCCATTGAGCCAGGAGTATTGGCGTATGTTGCAATCCTAGCATTGGAGAAGGGAAGGCAAGAGAATCAGGGGCTCAAGGTTATCCTGGCTACATAGAGTTTAAAGCCAGAATGAGTTACATGAGACCCTGCATTAAACAAAACAAAACAAAGAAATTTAACCCGTCCCATATAGCAGGCTTTCAAGAAGTACGTGTGATGATGTGTGTGGAGGGTCCCTCTGGCCAAGGGGTACTCCTTGATTAGATTCACGGCAGGTCTCTCCAGCTTACTTGATTCCACTTGTTCCAGCAATAGCTTTCTTTCTTCTCTGAACTTCTTCTTGGGACTCACATAATTCATTTCTACTCTTAGTCTATACTCTTTCGTGTGATCAATTAGGTGAAGGTCAGTTTCATGTATTTCAGAGTCACTGAGTAGTATATACAGCTAATACTTAGTAAATACCATATCTTTTAACAAAAACTACAGAAAGATGATTCTGTAAGGCTAACAACCAAAAAGCAAGAGACTAGTTATTCTGCACTGAATTAAATAAATACTGCGCATGAATCTATGCTCCAGGGAGTACAGAAGGACACAAAGTCACTGAATAGTTGTTTTCACTAAGTTGATAGCTAATCATTTTTTGGCATAATCATCAGAATTTCCCGTTTCTTTTGCTAGCTTTCCTTTCTGCTCACACTGATTGGCAGTTTAGAAGAGGAATTTGCGGTCATTGTGACTGGAATTGCAGTATCCTTTCCTATGACCTATGACCTATGACTTATGGTCTTGAGCACAACGCCACGCTTTCTCCTACTCCCTGAGAAAAGGCAACAGACAACCTTATCAGCATTTTTGGAGCCAAGAGGGCACTTTAGGTCTGGAAATTCAGCACCACACCTGAGAAAACACTACTGTTCTTCACATGTGTAGAATCTAAGGCTGCCAAGTAACTTTGGGAGAAATGTCACTACTGTTAAGATGTACGTGAATGGATGTTCATGCTATTCCTGCTCACTGAAGAAATATCAGATGCCAACTTTGGAATAGTGCAGTTCACCACTCAACCTGAACAGGAAAGCAAAGTAAGCCACATATAGTTGTTTCCCTGGGGTCTTCTGAACTAAAATCCAACTCTCTCTTATCTCTATCCATTACACGGTCTGGTTCTGTGATTCTCATTCTCACATCTCACCAATTGCTTCTTCAAATGCAAACAAGACGGTCTTCCCTTGGTCCATTAGCTGTTTGGTTCGGTTTCCCATCCACTTGAAGCCAGTTAATGTTTCCTAAAGGGATGATGAAAAGAGAAAGATACGCCGGAGGACTGGAGATAAAGTTCAGTTGTTACAGTGCTTGGCTAACATGCATGACACCCTGCATTCCATCCCCAGCAGCATGGGTGTGGCAGTGCATGCCTGTCATCCCATTCCTGGCAGATAGAGGCAGGAGTATCAGAATTCACAATTACTCAATAGCAACTTGGGCTACATCAAGCCATGGCTCAAAGAAAAGGAAAAGGGAAAAAATGCCTTAGATTTTCTCCAGAGCCAAAGAAAGGAAAATGGGCAAGTCCAAGTCCCACAAACATCTTACCTCAAAATGAAACCCCTCCTTCAAGGCAATGGCCCGCAAGATTTTGGAGGAGACCGTGCTAGACAGCATGTACGTGTCTTTGAGAGCACCCCGATCTTGGTTCTTTTCTTTCCAAGAGGTGAAGAGCCACCAGCCCAGCAGGGCCCCCAGTTCGTTGCCCGAAAACACTCTCCATTCTCCACTGCAAGAGAGGTAAGCCCTTCGACTCAGTGACCTCGGGGAAGGCATGGAAGTGGTTGGCACGGGATAGCTATGCAAACAGGTTTCAGCATACTTTCTGCAAGTCTGTCTTATCTTCACACGATCACTCAGAAATGGACCCGCCACTTCACAAATATTTGAACAGATTCCACATGTTGGCTAGGATGCCCAGACAAACATCCTGCCTTTGAAGAGGGTCTGCGACAAGCATGCCAGAGATGACATGCAATGCTTTTCCATCTTTGGCAAAGACTTGGGTTTGAGAACGTAGCACACACTCTTACTGCTCCTCGTCCGCCCAGGCCTCACAGTCACACTGTTCACTTATTCATCAAGCATTGGCGTTCCTTGGTTCCACTTTATTCAACATTGCTGGACGGTTTGACACCTTTACCAAACTCACTGGCCAATACTGACCTGCAAAGTCAGCCCCATACAAAGGGTTCTGTCTCATTACACATGCTTATTATATCAAGATCAGTTACAAAGGGAGGGCGGATCACAAAATCATTTCATTTCCCAATGCACTGGATTGTTTTGCTCTGTATCACTTGTATTGAAGATGTGATCCTTTGCCCAAGCTTTCTGCATGGCTCATCCTAAAAATATCATTGCGAATAAATGAAATTAGTTCACCTGTCTTGTTTTTCTGCCACGGCAAGTCTGTCTGCATCCGGGTCATTTGCTAAGACGATTCTGGCCTGGGTTCTGTCAGCCAAGGCAAAAGACAAAGTCTGAAAAAGAGCAGTGATGTAAACAAGTTTTTGGCGGAAGTCAAAACTCGTGCATATTTTAAGCCTTTAAAAATGTGCATGTTCCTCAGAGCTAAACAAAGGACTTCCCCCAAAGTAAGGCTGCTGTTAGTTTTATTTTCGGGAGCATGTCTCCCTTGGTCAGATATGATCTTCCTAGGCTGGAGGTCAGATAACAAGAGCGTTTGTGTTCAGACCACACCTGCCCTGAGTCTACACAAAAATGTGGCAGCATGCGTAGTTGGACTGGTATTTCTGGGCATTGCTGAATGATCAACGTTACAAGTCAAAACAAATGGGTTTTCTCAGTAACATCTTTAAAAACCAAATGTGAGCCTTAATGTCAGTAAGAATTAAGAAATAAAAAATATAATGAAAAAAACTTTCCATTTTAATAGTGTTATTTCTTGGCAATAAGGAAACACAGTAAATCTAAAAATTAATCCATTTATTTATTGAGTCAGCGTCTCATGTAGTTTAGGCTGGTCTTGAACTTCTGACCTGCCTGACCCTGCTGCCTGAGTGCTGTACATCTAAGCAAGCACACTATCAGCTCAGCTATACCCCAGCCCTAAATTTGATTTCAAGCCTAATTGTAATATGTGGAGTTTAAAAGTTCCTTTAAGAAATTCATGATCATTCAACGTCTACATTTCCAGTGATCTCCTTTTCCTTTGGCACAATTAAACCTCATGAAAATGTAATTTACTTGCTAGCAACATTTTGTATACAAAAGGTAGATTAGATTTTATTATTTACTAAAAGTAGGTTTACCAGGACACCTTTACCCTCCTCGGGATTTGGGTATTTCACAGTTGGAAACTCAGGATCCGGGTCTTTCTGTTGGGAAACTGCTTCAGGAGGAGCCAGGTCAAACGCCTTGAAGGCCGACTGCACAAAGTCATGACCCACGCCGTGGACAGAGGTATGCACAAACTTCACTTTGGTCTCCTTGTTCGCATTCCTACAACAGGGCACGGCATAGAAAATGGCAAAAGGTACAAACTCAAAAGGAGGAGATTTGGGCCGGGGAGTTGTTAAAGAGCTTGCCGCCAAGCAGAATGACAGGAGTCTAAGTCTGCAGATCCCATGTGAAATGCTGGATGGTTGTGTAAGTCGGTCTGTAATTTCAACCCCAGAAGGCAAGGCCTGGGAATCCCCAGAACAAGCTGACTACAGAACAGCCCAGTAGGTGAGTTCTGGGTTTGATTGCAGATCCAGTCTCAAAAGAGTAAGATGGAAGAGTAATTCTCAAGATCAAACAGGGACCTCCACATACAAGCACACACATGTACACTCCCACACATGCAAATAAGCATATGCACATGCACTCACATATGTATGGAAATAGGGGAAAAGTGAGAGATTTCCAAGATATCAAGGAGCCAGAATGAAGAGTATAAGAAATCCATGTAGTAGAAGACAATGGAATATTGTCCTAATCTCATTTCACAAAAGAAAACTTAATTACCCTTGCTAAAGATATCTATCTTCCTCCAAGATGTGGGAATTTAATATTTTGTTCTGTAGTTGTGCCCAGTCGATCTGCTTCCATTCAGATTGTCTTCACTGGTACTGTTCTCACATGTGGGCTGGCATGTTTCGGTGCCGGAACACTACCAGCTGCTGAGACGATGGTGGCCACCCAGAGCAGGGTACAAGCTGGGCTCCAGGGCGCCATAGAGCCTGGAGTAGCTTCAGAAATGATTTTCAGGGCTAGCCCTAAGGACTGCTTTGTATTTAATGAGAAGCTCAGGCTTACAAGAGTAAGGTACAAGAGTGATGGAGGATGAGTTCCTATATCACCCGTGGGCTTCCACAGTGTCACATACACAAGTCCACTTGAACAAATATGTGCACCCATCCACATGATAACACACATGCATGTGCCACATAGACACATACATGAGAGAAACAAAATTTAAAAAATAACAACTGTCATAAATTATTCTACACATAGACATATGTATGTATATGTACACACATTCTTTTTTCTTCCATTTGGCAAAATGTTATGAATTTGAGATTCATTCTAGATTGGACAAGTAAAATATACAGTAAGCAGAAGACACAAAATATAAGCATGAGGTTTTAAAAATTCCAGTATTCCAATGGCTAGAAACTTAATCTCTTCTTTGGAAATGAATAAATGAATTACATTTCCTCTAAGAAAACAGGAGTTTTTGATGCAGGGACAGGAAATGACCGTCCCAATGTTGTAGGGTTCTTGTGTTCCGGAGTCAAAGACTGAAACCAGAACATGTGTAGAGGATTAGGGTAGAGTTTGTTAGAGAAGAGAAAGGTGGGAACTCATGGACTCCAGACATGGAGTGCCATGAGGGGCTAGGACACCCTGGAGTACTTGTGGAGCTAGAAACAGATTCATGGCACTAATGTCATGAGGGGCTAGGGTGTCAGAGAACTCATGGACCATGAGGAGCAGGAAAGGAGCTAGAAGAATTTGTGGCACAAGTGCCATGAGAGGCTAGGGCACCTCTATTAGAAGCAGGCAAGAAACAACTCATGGCACTAAAGCCATGAGGGGCTAGGGTGCCAGAGAATTCATGAGAAGTGGGCAGTTGGAAAAGAACTCATGGCACCTTGAATACCATGAGGGGCTAGGGCACCAAAGATGGCTGCCAGGGCCAGGTATATTTATACACCTAGACAAGCCCAGGAAACTGGCTTTTTCTCATTGGTTAACTCCCAATGGGAACCAACCCAGTTGCTCCTGGGCCCATGTAGGCTGGAGATCAAGTTGTTTGTTGGATATGGAGGGCTCATCTCCAACACCTTTTCATAGAGAAGTTGGCCATCGTATCTCTGGGAGGATTGGAATGAGTCCCTCAGCAGGGGTGTTCCTTCAGGGAGATTCCAACACTGGGAGATGGCCTTCAGGAATTCCAAAGAGCTTCAAAGAGCTTAAGAGACCCATCCCAGCATGGCTGCTCTAATCCTGCCTTCCTCAAGGGCATGTCTGGGAACAAATAAACATGTGGACACTCAGAGAGATCACTCTGTCAGTACAGAGTTCACTGTGCAAATATAAAGACCTAAATTCAAGGCCTAGAACCCAATAAAAAGTCAGACATGAGGGCATGACTGTAATCCAAGTGCTGGGAGAGACAGTAGATCCAGGGGGTTTGCTAGACAGCCAGCCTAGCCTACTCATCGAGCTGCAGATCAATGGACGATCTCATAAAGAAAGAAAGAAAAGAAGAGAGAGAGAAAGAGAAAAAAGAGAGAGAAAGAGTAAGTGTGGGGAACATTCAAGTCCAATATCTCCATTTCTTGAAGACAGATGCCAAGGGCATTCCTCGAAGTCTCAGTTGCAGTGGGCCTCCTATACCAGCAGAGTTCTGTGCCTATGCCAGCATAGATGTCAGCCTATGCCAGTATAGTCATAGGCTGACTCATTGACTTTCCTACAAGGGGCAGGGATGGATCATGTTCTGACTCAAATTGGGTTTAAGGGCAGAGGTGTTTTTTACATATTCCTTCCTGTTCTTTGGAAGACATTGATCAGCACACTTAAAGGACCAGCACAGAGCTTTAGCATTGCAATTGTATCACCAGGTTCCTGACCTATCAGCAACTGGTTCTTTTGCCACCAAGTATGGGGCCATCAGGACCTGTTAACAAGTCTAAGGATTGGGAGGGCTATGTCTTTGGTGGTGGTCCCACCTATTGTGGACTTTGCACCTGAAGTTTGTCTGTCACTATTGACATCATCACTCTGCGCTGTGTGCAGACAGTACCCCGTTTCATGGTATGTAAGGGATTTGGTTCCATAATAAGTGACTTGGTTTTCAACTTTTCCAAGATCCCCTCTTGACCCAGCCTGATTTAATTCTTGCTGATCCCCCTCTGATACCCATCAGGATAGCGAGGTAAGTGTGCTGGTCATGGGACCCCGCAAGAAAGAGAGAAAGAGAAAAAGAGAGAAAGGGAGAGAGAAAGAAAAGGAGAGGAGAGGAGAGAAAAGGAAAGGAGGGATGACTCCGTAGGTAAAGGCTCCTGCCTGCAAACCCAGGAACCTAAGTTTGATTCCTGCAGCCCATGTGATAGAAGGAAACAAAGCAAGAACTTTACCTATTGAGGATGACCTCAGCCCTCATCAATTTTTTAAAAAAATGTACACACACACACACACACACACACACAGATGCATTCACACCCCATCCACATATGCATGAGTTTACAACAGGTCAGCAAACCATGGCCCATGGTCTAGATGCCTGGCCTGCTTTTGTAGATAAAGGCACCTTAGCATAACGTCACTGATGCATCACCTGCTTCGCTTGCATACTGGAACAGCAAGACTAAGGCAGAAGAAAGACTCCAGTATTTACTATCTGTCTGAGAAAAGTTGGCTGACTCAGCAGTTGGACCTTCAAACAGATGCTGTATATGTTCCAATTATAGAGAAAAAAAATGAATTAGACTTGGATAGAATCTGGCTGCAGTGCATTAGTTGAACTCACTTATGGTCTGTGAAGACCGATCCAGTTACCTGTGGAAACAGTACTGTTTGAGGTCTTCAAAGTAGTCTTTGCTGACAGAAGCACTGGGGTCGTGAAGAAGGGGACTGTTGTCGATTAGAGACTCATCCCAAGCTTGAGGCCAGGGCTCTAGATTTTCTTCAATAGCTTGAGAAATGCCTTTATCGTGTGGAGAGATGATCTGTGCTCCATTGTCCCAATAGACCTACAGAGGTTAGAGACGCATTTGGGGTGAGGGGACACGGGCCACCCCACTGTCTAGCTCTCTAGCAGCATAAGGCCAGGCTCCTAAACAAGCCTCACGTGTGGACAGGATCAGGCGAGTACCTTATAGCCATTGTCCTGCTTCGGGTTGTGCGAGGCGGTGACCATGATCCCAGCACAAAGTTTCAGGTGCGCCACTGTGTAAGGCTGCAACAGAGCAGGAGATGGTGTGTGACGAAAGTCGATACACTTAACATGTCTGGTGTACATTGTTTAGGCCAAACCATGCCCCTTTTCATAAATGTGGTCAAGTTGCCTCTCAGGCGGTATGTAGTAGTCACCTGATCTGCGACTTAACCTTGTGCTAATACAGTGACTCTGGTTCAATAATATTGACATTTGTCTTAACTCTTCCAGCAGAGATCTCATTCATATAACCACATGACACACATTGCTGTAATTATCCTGTGTAACTGCTTACTGCTGTCTATCGTTTATGGGCCCAATTTATAAGTTGAATTTTATCATAGGTACGAAATGTAGATGAACACACACTATATAAGGTTCTGTGTTATCCATGGCTGTGGGATTCCCCTAGGGTCTTGGACTGCACCCTCTGTGCATAATGAGGTACTATGGTACTCGTACTATCCTTGCGACAAACTGGCTCCCAAAGTTTTAGAATGTGTCCTAACAAAACAGATGGACATAAGGGCTGGAGAGATGGCTCAAGGGTTAAGACTCTGCCTCGAAGGAGGAAGGTCCTGAGTTCAGATCCTGGATCCTCACATAACAATGCCAGGAGGAAATGGCAGCCCTGGAAGGTGGAGCCTGGAAAACTCCAAAGCACAGCAAAAAGGAGGTAGCACAATCCAGGGTGATCCCAGAAGTCACCCTTGGGCCTCCAGAGGCACATAGTACCCTCTAATACACACACAAAACACACACATACACCCAACATACACATGTACATGCTTGGACCAACAACAACAACAAAAAAAATGGATATCTTCTGAGCTACCTCTAACTCCTTTAGTCTCCTTAGTGGTTACAATAAGCTTTGAAGAGCAAGACAGGCTTCACCTTCTTGTCAACATTGATTTGAGGCATGTGCTCAGGACAGAGCACTTAATGTTTGGTTCATCTACTCTGCTTCCTTTCTCCTCCCTCTTATTTGTGTTAAAGGAAAAAGTTGAGAAAATGGAGATAAGCTCTCACAGGTTCTTTCCCCCACCCCAGGTTACAACTCAATGTAGCTCCCCTTTTTACAAGACTTCTCCCCAAAAAGAATAGAGGGCTTGACTTGATTTTTACACCCAGGAAACCTGAGATTGGAATGACTGGCTCCTCTCCACCTTCGTATCAAGAATCATTGCACTAGGGATGGAGAAATGGCTCAGGGGTGACCTCACAAGAGGTGACCACCAATGTGATAGTGGCATGAGTGTCAAGGAGACAACCAACAGCTTTCTGATTGGACTCAAAACCCACTTGTCAGAATGGAGCATATTCCTGCTACTGTTAACTAGAACAAAAACCTAAAAAGGGGAAGGAAATAGATTAATAGGGAAAAGCAGCTAATGAACCTATAGATAGGAAGACAATAACAGCAAACTGCTCTGTAAATAGCTGATATCATTGGAAGAACAATTAACACTCAGCCTAGAAATCTTCTATAACAGAGGTAGAGAATCTCAAACCCTGACAGGATGCAGCCTAGGGCAGTAGAAGAACAGTTAAGTGGACAGCAATGGCCAGCCATAATGTAGACTGCCAGTGATCTAGCAAGGTTGACCCAGAATCAGGCCAACCTAATCTCTCACTATCTCCCTAAGGCTTTGGGAACCTCACAGAAGAGGGGGCGGTGAGGTTGTAAGGATCTAAAGATGGAATGGTTCACTGCTGAATAAGACATTCTACTCAAGGCAGGACTGTTGCATCCAGGAACTCAATGTAGTGAGACCTTTCCTTACCAGACCTGCATGACTGACATACCAACATGCCCCCATAGATTATTGAGGAACTCAAGAGAGACAAGAACATACAGTGGGAATCTTGGGGACTAAAGTTCGATAAATGAAGGGATATGATTCTATTAGTGGGGTGGCCGAAGAGAGGCAACTTGATGTCACAAGAGGCCTGAACCTCCACAGAGTAGATAAGCCAGAGTGAACCCGGGGTCCATAGAAGCAGATAGGCAGAAGGGTGGGAGGGAATGAGCTGGATTGATAAAGAGAAGAGAGGGTGATGGGAAGGGGAAGCAGGGATGAGTATTTTATATATATATATATATATATATATATATATATATATATATATATGACTATTTCACAAGCGGAAGGCTTGAGTTTAGATTCCAGGTCCCACATAGAAACGCCAGGCAGAAGTGGCAGTGGTCTGCACTTCCGACTCTGATTGGAGAGAGCCTGGGAAATCCCGGAACAAAGCAAAAAGGAGGTAGAAGCAATCCAGAATGATTACTGAAGTCACCCTTGATCCTCCACAGCACCCTCTCTCTCTCACACACACACACACACACACACACACACACACACATACACACACACACACTCCCATCAGTATTGGGCCCGGCCCTGAACAGAAAGAACTACTACCATAGACCCTAGCGGACTGTTCCTTAGATTCTCCTTCATTAAGGACTTGATCAAAGTGTAGTCAGGAATATGAGGAATGTAGCATTGTATTTAAAGCAAGTACTGCTGGGAGAGTTCGGGAAATGGCTCAGTGGACCTAAGTTCAGATCCCTAGACCCCATGTAAAAATGCTGTAATGGCCTGTAATGGCCTTCAAAGGTGGATCCTGGAAAACCCCAGAGCAAAGCAGTAAGGAGGAAGAGTAATCCAAGATGCTTCCTGAGGTCAACCTTGGCACACACACCTGAGTGCCCTGTCATATACACATCTGCATACACAAGTACACCTGCACACACATGCACACTCACTCAATTCAAACACACATATGCATGCATGCGAAAATTTCTATCTATAAAACTTGCTAATTGTGATAACTGAGGAAAATTATGAAATTACTTATTAAACTATGTTCCCATTGAGCTCTAGACCCAATCCTGAAGATATTTATTTTAAAAAACCTCAGTTCTGATGAACTAAAAGTTGCAAGCCAGAAACAGACAGTAGAATGTGCATGAAGCGTCCCTGGAGGGAGAAGAGTTGATTGAACGATGCCAAGGAGCTCTGGGTTGCTGAAATGCCTAAAGCCCGGCAGCACCAAACCCTGTAAACATCATCTGAGCTGAAACCGGAAAAGGAAATGGCTACTTACCACAAAAGGGGTTGGGGTTATGTCAGAAAAGAGGTACACAGGAATCCCTTGGCTGATGAATGTGGTGGCAGCCAGTCGGGCAAACCTACAAATGCAGAGACAAGGAAGGAAAAGAGTTGGGATCATATAAACAAACGAATAGCCAGCATTTCTTTTTGCTGTGCTAGGGACTGAATCCAGGGTCTCACGCATGCTCACCAGCGCCTGAGTCACATCCTCAGCCCAGTTCAGTCCCGAAGGAAGACATTGTTACAAATGTTTCCATTGGCACAGAGTGTCAAAGCCAGAGGATGTGGGAGTCACTCATTCCACCCTTTCTTCAGGATAAAAAGCGGGACTCTTTGCCCATGTCCAACAGCCACTTAACCTCCCCCTAAAGTCTTCACTTTTTCGTGGATCCCATCCAACCTCAGAGGTTCTCGCTTGGGCAGTCCTTTCCCCTCATGGGGCATCTGAAGGACATTCATGTTCAGCTGCTACACTGGAGGAAGGGATGTGTTAAGGAGAACTGAGGAGAGGCCAGGGGTGTAGCTAAACATCCTGTGGTGGCCAGGGACGTTCCCGGTAAAAACTGTCATGTCAGGTGTCATGTCGATACATAGAGGCTGAGGAGTTCTCGTGCACGCCAATCACAATTGAGAACGCACCACCCACAGACTCTGAATAGGTGCTGTTTTGACATATAGGATATGTTCAGGTATGTATCCATGTGTGCACACGTGTGCATACATATACATGTGGGCACATGCACACGTGTCACAGACATGCACGCATGTGTGCACACACTTAAAACAAAAGCAAAACCTCACCCTGTTTGCACTACGTGGAGCCTCTAAGGGAGCGTGGACAACGGTCTTCCCACAAGGAAGGGGAGGGGGTGAAATGACTACAAGATGGATAATTAAACACAGGAGAACTCTGCAGTGACCACAAAGAGTAAGTTTCCAATGTCTGCTGCGCCCCAGAGCAGGCCTCCAGCCCCGAGTCCCGCCATCACAGGGTCTATGGTGGGCAGAGCAAGCCCCGGAGCCATTATGAGCATGGGCTGGAATCCGCTCGTGTCGTGCGGTGTGCGTGTGCGTGCGTGCGCGCATGCGCGTGCGCGTTGGGAGAGGGTAATCGTGTCTGGTGGCGTTCCTTCGGACATCATGCCTCGTTGTGTTCCGAGGAGGGGCTTTGTCGACAGTCTATGGAGGACTCGTGCTGGCCACTCACTGCCCCTTCAGCAACTGCAGCTCTCTGCGTTGGCTGGTCCTTTTTCCAGTCTGATGGGTTCAGGACACTCGCTGCCCAGCTCGGCCTCCGTTGCCTGTTGGGGTACATTCCCAGCAGTCAACTGAAAGGCGGCCCCCCCATGCCGCTGGTTCCTGGCACCGGTCTTGAGGTCAGGAATAGTGTTGGGTTTTGCTGCAGCACCTGGCCGGTGGTGCTCTGTTTGGGGCCACTGGTCTGTTCCCCAGATCAGTCTTATTTCTCAACACGATAGGATCCCGGGGTCTGGAGAGGAATCTCAGCGCTCCAGAACTTTGAATGTGTCGGGGACAGTCACATCTAACATCAGAATGCCTGCTGTGCACCTGTGGAGCCGACCACACCAAGAGGCTGGAACTGTCGTGACTGCGTGTAACCAGCCCGCCACCTACCATCACCACCTTGGTCAAAAAGTCCATTCCTTTGTTTGGGAACCCCTTGCTCACATACTGGATCAAGCGGATGTCTACTGATCCTGGGTCTCCCAGGACAATAACCTGTGGCAAGGCTTCTTCCCGAAGAAGCACCAGGTCTGTCCAAGAAGAGACACAAAGCAGGTCACAGTGGGGAGCCGAGAGGTCCAGATCTGGCTCCACAAGCTTCCCCAGCAATGCTGTACCAGTCTATACCATAGACTGTAAGGTTTGCATTCAGTAAGAAATGTACTATAATAAAAACTGTGTTAACCTCTGTGTAAGCCATGGTGGGACCCCACTTTATAATTTTGCTGAGATAAAATCGCAGCTGCTTTGTAACTGAGAGTTCAACCAGTTTTCCACTGAAGGCGAGTGTTACATTGTTGCCAATGTGTACTTTGCGGTTAGCAGAGACTGCCTGAACATTGATAGACTCTTATTTCCTAAGGCAAACCATATAGTAGAACAATTATTTTCATTGTATTAACTTTTCCAAGCAATCTAGACATGATTAAAGCAGATGGGGGCTATGAGACGGCTCAGTCAGAAAAGGTGCTTGCCACACAAATCCGATGACCTAAGTTCGACACTTGAGATCCATATAAAGGTGGAAGAAGGGCACCAATATTACAAAGATGTCCTGTGATCCCCATGAACACCCTCCTGAAAGTATATGGGAGCAAGTATAGTGCACACACCTGTAATCCCAGCACTTAAGAAGTACATAGGTAGTTATATGTAGATGATACACAAAACTCGCCTTTTTACATAATGGTCTTGAGCATCCACGGACTTTGGCACCTGAAGTGGTCTTGGAGCCAGTCTTCCTGTGGATATCTAAGGACCACTGCAAATACCTTTTACATTGCTTTGAAGTTTCAAAGAGTAAATACATGACAGATTCTCCAATAACAGATGCTATTACCACCACTCTCATTATCTGCCTTCAGCTACACAAGGGTTCCACTGGTCTGGAATGTTACAAAATCACATCTGAGAAGGTGAGTGAATCAGTTAGATACTATTGTTTCAACTTGACGATTGAGACACATCTGTGGAGAATCAGTAGTTAAGGTAAGCCCTGCGCAAGCCTGTCTGAGATGAACTAATGGACGTTGAGAGACCCCATCCATACTGGGTAGGGTCATTTCTGGGCAGAGGCATAAAATGGAGAGAGCTGGCCCAGCATTTTGACAGACTTTGACATATGGATAGAGAAGCACGCTAGCACGCGAGGAAGCACGTCCCTCTCTCAGCGGTTCCTGGGGATGTGGTCCGGCTGGTTCCCTTGGCTCCTGATGGCATGGACTCTCCCGCCAAGCAGATGAGGTATAACCAACGGTTCTGAGCAAAAATGAAGCCCTTGTTCCCCTAAGTCATATCAGCCGCATGGGGATAAACTGCAACAATGTCCAAGAATGGGAACAGACAGCGAGGACTATGAATAGTGTATGAGTATGGGGGACGACGACAGGGACTTGAGGCTGTGATGCCATAGCAAGTGAGAAGCCAGCTTAGAAAATTTCTTTTCATGGGCTGGAGAGATGACTCAGGGGTTAAGACTTTGTCTCACAAGCAGAAGGTCCTGAGTTCAGATCCCAGGTCCCACATAAACACCAGGCAGAAATGACAGTGGCCTGCACTTCCAGCTCCTGGTAGGTGGAGCCTAAAAATTCCCAGAGCGAAGCAAGGAGGTAGAAGAATCCAGCATGATTCCCGAGGTCAGCCTTTGCCCTCCACAGGGACATACAGTGCCCTCTGATACACACACACACACACACACACACACACACTAAAATAAATAAATAAAAAAATATTTAAAATTAATTTCCTTTTTTTAAAAATAAATTTCTTTTCATAAGAGGGGAGGGAGCAAGGGGATCCAGGGAGGAGTGGAGGGAGGGAGGGGAATGGGGTACCTATCAAGTTTGTATGAGTGGAAAAAAAATACACTAGAAATAAAAAAAAAAGATAAAGCAGTAAACCAAATAAATTTGGCTAAATTGCTTGTAAAAAAATAAATAAATTTCTTTTCATTAGGTATTACACTGAAACACATGAAAAAATTCTCATTTAGTTAACACAAATGTAAAAAATCAGATTTTAAAAAGCCACACTATTTACCCACCATTTTTATAACTAAGCAAGGGAACTATTTGTGTACTTAAGGTCAAGCTACGGAAACTGCTTTAAAATACAACTGAAAACCCAAGATCATTTTCTGAAAACTGTCCCAGGCTCCATCCCTGGTACGTGTCCTGTATCTACAAACCTTTTGCTGCTGCCGCCGCTTGCAGGATCAGCGCGGGCATCGAAGCTGATTGCCACCCCTCTCTGCTTCAGGTCGCTGAACTGCTTTTCCAGGTATCTGCAAAATCCCTGAAAATACCCCGCGGATTAAAAGATTTTATCCTACGTAACATATGTCCTCATACATACAGCACATATATATCACACGTGATGGTCAGTCTCAGTGGTCAACACGACCAACTCTAGAAATACCCGTGAGAGGAACTTCTGAGCATCCCTTTGGGGATATCTTTCAGTTAACTGAAATGGGAAGACCTGTCCCAGCACAGTAAAACTATTCCTTGGGGTGAGGCTGGAAGTATTGAACTAAATAAAAAGGAGCAAGCTAACTGAGCACCGGCCGCCCCTCTCTCTCTCTCTCTCTCTCTCTCTCTCTCTCTCTCTCGCTCTCTCTCCTTCCGGGCTGGAGGTGATATAAGAGGCTGCTTCGGGCTCCTGCCATCTTGACTTTCCTGCAGTTGCTGGACTGGACTGTAGCCTTGAACTATGAGCCAAAATAAACCTTTTCTCCCTGAAGTTCTAGGTATTCTGTCTAGGTATTCTTCCATAGCCACAGAAAAAGAAACTAAGACAATGCCACCAAAAAAAAAAAAAAATATATATATATATATATATTTAATGTTCACAAGAAACCATTGTTAGCAGAAGGAGGGGAAACTGCTCGGTGAGAAAACAAACTTAACAATCACAGGAGCAGCTCTCTTTACTTCCCTCTGAACCCATTATCTTTAAGCCCAGACCGACTTGCTAAGATGGGCGCCAGGAAGCTCCAAGAGCACATCCCCACCCAGTGTTGGGCCCATAGGCAGCACAGCCCCACCCGGCGTCAGGCCCATGCGCAGCACAGCCTGACTTTCAAGAGATGGTCCCGGGCGGGGCAAAGAGCACACGCTCTGGGGGGCCAGACTGTGGATTTGTGCTCTATTCTGCCACCTACAAGTAAGCAACACGTTCTTCAACCTCCTAATGCAGGTAGTGCCCCACCCCATAGGGCTGTCATAAGCCTCAAATGAATTAAAAACTTCCAAGTAGGGCTTGAGGGCGTGGTCTGGAAAGTGTTTGACTTGTCAACATGAGGATACGCGTTCAATCCCATAAGCCGAGGGGTGGGGTGGCAGTACACACGTGTAAGCCCAGCACAGGGAAACAGAGACAGATGAAATGGATGATCCCTGGGACCCACCAGCCAACCAGCTTAGCCTACTTGGCAAATTCCAGGCCAGTGAGAGACCTTGTTTCAAAGAGAAAAGGGGTCAATACTGACAGATGACATCTAAGGTGGTCCGCATATATTTCTCCCTGCTTTGTGGCACAGGTCAAAGGCATCCAACAAGTTTTAGAAGATACGTTTGATGATACATCTAACGAATGGACCTCTGTTTGGGTTGTTTGCCTGTGGTGCTGTTTTTCAGAGGTCTAGATGAGACCAGGATTAACACAAGCACAGGGCATAACCAACCAGACAAAACTCGTGTGGTTTGGGGTATCTCCACCTGCCCCAAACCGATGGACTCCTCCATCTCGCAGCTCAGACAGATCCTATCAATCCTATCATCCTATCAATCTCAAACACAGAAGACGAGAAAGAGTAAGCTGGGAACCTCAATCAGTGTAGATTAGTGGATAGTGTCACGGAGTGAGGAGCAGTCTCATTCGCTGGGCAGTCAGAGCGGACAGAAGAGTGTCCACGGCCCAGTGAGTCGGAACAGGGACGGCGACCAACAGAGCTAGCGGCGAGGAAAAGCTGCCCAAGCTGGAGCGGAAGCCGAGTCAGCTGTTCAGGGGATCTTTGGCTAAAGAAAGGCTTTCGAAAAAAGGAAGCGTCACTGTGGCTTTTAGTAGGAGGATACCAAAAGCTGCATCGAATCATATGCTTTTTGTTTTTCCTTGGCGAACGTATTGCACTGGCTACATTCTGAGGCTCTGTGACTATGACACGCATAATATAATGGCTATGATAAGCACATGCATAATAAAAACATGCATGTGGTTTTCTGGATTCCCAAGATGGCACCGGTGGTGCTTGCTCCTTTATGACTTACTATGTCAACACACCTAACCCCCACAAGCTGGTCCTGTGGTGGGCCTCAGTGCGCCAGGTGGGGGAAAAGCATTCAGACTGAATCGGGATCCTCACCTCCCCTCACCCCCCCCCAGTGCTCTAAAACTCTCTGAGGTCTGCTAAGGGAGGTTTTTAGTATGAAATATTATGTAAAATACAAACTCATTTGGCCTCAAACACAGAACTGTGCCTTGTGCAGACGCTACCAACAGATGGATGTGATTCAAGATAATGAAACCCTCCTTTACAGAGACCAGTCCGGGGACAGATGGGCTATTTCAGAGGACAGTGTGAGTTCTGTCGCTGGTGTGTCCTGGGCAGATGAAGTTATCTAAGGCATGGAGATCGCACGCTGGATCCGAAATACACAATAGTCAGGAGAAAATTACAAAGATCTCTGTCAGTGAGATGCATAGCACAGGAGTTTCTCCTCCAGCCTCTGCTCTCTTGGGAATGCTTTTAAGTCCCATACACCTGCTTCTTAAAAAACACAGCCCCACAAGACTGAGCCTTCATACCTAACAGAGCGGACAGAAGAATGCCCAAGCCCCATTGAGTCGGAACAGGGACGGGCGACCGATAGAGCTGGAGGCGAGGGAAGGCTGCCCAAGCTGGAGCGGAGGCCGAGTCAGCTGTTCAGGGGATCCTCTCTCCTCCCACGCTGGAGCTCCCAAGATGCACTGGAGGTGAACCTAGTGCTCAGCCTGAGCATCCTTGTCTCCTATTGCAAACACCCTAATACAGGCTATATGACCACTTCAGACGAGAAGGGTTATAAGGATCATCCCCAAAGAGGGGGCTGGCTGGTCTAAAATATTTAGTCATCTTGGTTTCATAGGATTCTTCACTCTCACCGGGCCTATTCCCAGAAGAGATCAGCTTTTCTCAGGGAAGGTAGGTAGAGCAGATCCAAAGAACATCCCAGGAATTCATTTCCTTGTTCTTAGAAACTAGATGAAGATGAATAATGAGGAAGAAGCTTTAGAATAATCTAGGATCTCCTGGATGACTAAAGAATTAGACCTCATAGCAAGTATGATGATTTGGATACTCCAAAGGCAGTCGTAATAAACCCGCCTGATATGTGATGCTGGCCTACTCTGCGGTGAGGAGAGAGTATCTGTGTTCTTTCCTCCTGACTGTGAGTCAGCCAGCAGTATATACACCCTTTTGTTTGTTTGCTTGCTTGCTTGCTTGAGACAGACTCTCAGGACAGAGCCTGGACTGACCTCATACTCACAATCATCCCGCTCCTGGCTCCCAGGTCCTGGGATTACAGGCATGGGCCACATACCTGGCCTCTGACTCACTTTTATGAGATAAAACACTGGTAGAAGTATGTGGCTGTGTGAGTCCAAGCTCATTCACAAAAACCAACACAGCTTCCAACCATCACATTCATAAATTCTCTGTCTTTCTCTTTCTCTCCTCATCAACTGAGTCAGTGAGTCTATACTGGGAAAAAAAACAAAAACAAAAAAACCTTCACCAGGGAACCTGCCTGTTTTAGTCATTAATATATTCTAATATCTGGCCCACAATATTTACTCGATAATTTGTGAGACGGATGGATGAGCAGGTAGGTGGATGGATAGAAGAGTGGGTGACTAGATGGATGGCTGGATGGATAGGTGGAAAGCTACCGAATTTTTTAAATAAGCACTACACAAGCCTCACTTTATGGGGAAAATGGTAATGACTCCCTTTACTCCGTCAAGTCCAAAGACACAGCTGCAAGAAAAACAAATGAATTCTCTTGGCTACAGAAGGACCAGGGGGGGGGGACACACCAGGACTGGCTGGGATTGCAAAGACGGGCAAGGGACAGGGGGATACACCAGGATTGCAAAGGTGGGCACCTGTGTCGTCTGGATGATGGTCAGGTCGTTCATGTGGGAAGTCCCTGCTCCCATAGCAGCTCGAAGGCCAGCCGTCCCAAACTCCATCCGGGCTCCAAAGCATTTCTGCAGCTCTTCCGTATCGCCTTTAGCAACGAGCTGTTTCACTGTCTCCAAAGTTAAAGGATTCTGCAAAACAGAAGTGGGCAGAGCAGACCCAGAGGCTTATAAGAACACACGAACTCTGTACCGTAACTCACGGCAGTTCATTTCTAGGTGAAGCCTACACTGTGCAGGCTTTTCAACTTTCCGACACTTTGAAAGTCAAGGGTAGGGAGTCCACTGGACATTGCAAGATAAGTAGGTTTGGAGAAAATTAATGAGGTGATATTCAGAATGAAGGATTGATTAATATCCTCTGGGACACCTTAAACTCCTTTCTTACCAATTCTGGGGGGGGGCAGGTAACCAGTTTCTCAAATCCCAGGGTTATCGAGATTTTGAATTAAATTAGTCTGCACCTTGGTCTGCTGATTTTTTTTTAATTTTTTTTATTCAATTGCGCATGTATGTATGTATGCGTGTGTATGTATGTGTAGAACCACGGACAAATTCGGGAACTACCATGGACGCCTCCACCTCCTTGTTTACTCTGCCCCGGGATTCACAGGCTCCGTCCTACCAGGACCAGAAACGCAGGCCGCCCCCGCTTCCGCCTGGCGTCTATACGTGGGCCTAGGATCAGAACTCGGGACCTTCCGCCTGCAAGGCAGAGGCTTAACCCCTGAGCCACCTCTCCAGCCCTGGTCTGCTGATTTTTGTGTTGTGATTAAATGCTCAGCTTCTTTCCTAATTGTCCTTAACGGTTCCCAGAGTGGTATGTCATACCATTTAAGTCAAATCTAACTTCTGTAATGCTTCGCAGTTCTTACAAGGCGTTTCCTCCACGTCTGCTCAAGTTTGAATGTTGCAACAGCACCAAGAGGCAACCCAATAACTCATAGAGGAACTTCGTAGTGTTTAATGCTACAGAAACCAAATGACTTGCTGAAATTCCACCATGACCATTAACTTCGTGGCTTTTGTATTACATTAATTGCTTTAAATAGACACTAGCAGGCAGCATTTAAGTTCATTATACATTGCTCTATTTTCTCTGCGTAACAATTGTAGGAAGTGTTAGGACTGGAGAAACTTACGATGATCACATAAATTCCACGTCAGACGTTTAATGGAGAGTTTAGGGAGTGATGAGTAAGCATTTTACTTTTATCATCTCCCAGTCGTCATCCACTTGGATGAATACTCAAGCAAGATATGGCTACATAATTAACTTTGAAATGTGATTGCAATAAAACCTTGGCTTCCTAGATTCAAGCCTATATTTCCAGACTGTTGCAGCTCTAGGAGCGGCAATAGATTCTAATCGCAGAACACAGTCTTCCCCAGCAAATTGTCAGGTGCCCCCAGGGAAGGGCCTGGATCTGGCATACAACAGAAGCTGTTAGCATCTGCTGAGTGGATGAGAAAACACAGACCTACTAGACGAACCCAGTGCTTCTCTGATGCCTAGTGTAGATATGGGAAGTCCTAATCTTGGATATCTTGGACATCTAAAAAGACCCAGTACCCTGAGAGAAACAAAGCAGAGAGACATTGAAAAGTCAAAAGGGCAGCAGAGATGAGGATCAGCTCTAGGAGTGGCTGAAACTGACAGCAAAGAGCTGCCCAAGACTGAGGGCATAGTGTGGGTACAGAGGGCACGGTGCCATGTGACCAGGTTAGCAGCAGGTTCAATGCATTCAGCTAGTGGGTGTTAACGAGAGGATCAATGGGTCCGTTCCAGAGAGGCGCTGGTCGCAAACCAAGAAACAGAGAGGCTGGGGAGTTGGCTCGGTTAGTAAAGGGTTTGCAGTGCAAGATGAGGACTTTGGTTCAGATCCCAGCACCCAGATACAAACATGTTTTTAGAAAAAGCACATGTGTCCATCACCTCAGTAGTGGGAGGCAGAAACAGATCCCCACAGCTCACTGGTCAGCCAGTCAAGCCAAAGCAGTCAGCTACTGGTTCAGGGAGACTGTTTCAAATAAAAACCAAGGTAGAGAGTGACTGATAGACGCCCAGTGTCAATGTCTGTCTCTATTCACATACTCACACACATCCCACACATACATGAACATGTGCGCACACACACACACACACATACACACACACTCCAGAAAAAAAGACAATAACCCTTTACTTCTGCCAACTACATCATCCTAATACAGACCCATTTTCTACAGAAGTAACATTACAGTTTCTTTTTTCTTCCAAGGTGAACTTTGTGCAATGCGATATCAACTTGATTGAGTCAAGAAATACCTAGACAGTGATGCACACTTTGGGGGCATCTGCGAGGGCTCTGACATAATCAAAGGTTTCCTCTCCTGGTCGATCCATGATATCACGGCATTGTTGGGAACACGCTAGAGACTGGCGCAGGCTGCTAAGGAAGGGCCTGTCCTTGGAGCTATACCCTGCCCTGGCCCCTTCTTCCCACTTCTTGGTAACCATGATGTCAACTGCTCTGTCATATCTACCTCACTATGTGGAGTGAATCCCTCTGGAACCCCAAGGGAAGCAGACTTTTCCTCCTCTTCCTCCCCTTCCATTCACATCAGGTATTTGATCAAGTTCTGCAAACTGACACACAAAACAAGCCATCATAGAGTCAAGCTTTAAGAAAATCCTGCACCCTACAAACTACTCAACTAATCAGGAATAGGAACATTTTCCTTCCCTGATGTGACTTTCCACAGGAATGACAATGATCAAATGAGGTGGTACTAGGTAGGCATCCTGCACTACCATGTCACTCCCTGGGTCAGGGTGGTGAGCAAAGGTTTGCTGGCTGCCACATTTTCAATCCATTCAACAAATGTTTCAGGGACCTACTGTGGACCAGGCTTTGCAAGCCATGGGAAAGGGTGGAACACACAGTAGCTACATAATCCCTGTGGAAAATGAGAAAGAATTAGGACCAGAGACACAGAGCCTCAGGTTTAACCTTTCCTGGAGGTTCTGCCTGTCTCTCATCCCTAAAGTCAGCCCTGGACACAGACATCAAAGAAACAAATCTACAAGAGTCTGCTGCGTTCTTGTTATTGATTCTCCCATCCTAGCAAGAGCTACCCGATACATTACAGGAAGGCCTTCTGTAAGCTCAAACCTCACGCAGGATTAACAGCGGGTTAAACTGGTCAGCAGGAGACAGCAGAGACGTCTGTTTCGGAGACACAACAGACAAGAGCTAGAAAGGATTCCTTGGAAAGGGCAGAGGAAGCCATGCCCGTTGTTGGCTTCCTGGCTGCTTCAGCAGTCAGAAAGTTAACACGGAAAAGACACAACTGTGACCTGTCATCTCAGTAAAGAAAGTGTCCTGTGGGAAACTCCTGGGTCAGCCAGGTCTGCCCTAGAGGCCCGTGAGCAACCAAGTCCTGGGGAAGGGCTGTTACGAACGCTGCTCTGCGGACGTTTCGGGACCACCTGGAATAGGCGAGGCGCGCGATTCTAGACCGAGGGGATGCGCAGTCTCCCGCAGAGGATGCCCTCGGTCTCAGAGACGGGTACGTTTTCGTGCCCCAAGCGCGCAATCTCGCCACGCTAGCCCACCCCAGCCCGCTCCTCTACAGGAACCCAGCGGTGCCCGCGGGCCAGGAGGCTGGCCGCGTCCCGAGACAGCGTTTTCCGGACTAATCGGAACAGACTGCACGTCCGCCTGGCTGGGGGAGACCCAGCCGCCGCCTCCTCCTGCAGGATCCCGCGTGGTCCCCGATCGGCCGCGGGTGGGGAACAGGAGAGGAAGGAAACTCCGGTTCCCTTCCCCGCTGGACGCGCCACCGCGCCTGGGGAGGACGCGGAGGGGCCGGCGACCGATCGACGCGATCCCGGCCGCGAGCGCCGCTCACCCGGTCCCAGCGCAGCCATCGGGCCGTCTCCTGGTCCAGCCGCGCGTCCATGCCCGAGCCGCTGTCTCCCGAAGCCGCGATCGCTGCTGCCGCTGCAGATGCCATCCCTTTGCCGCCGCTGCGCGGGGAAGGAGGCCGGATCACCCTTCCGGCAGGGCGGGGAGAGGGCGGGGCGCAGCCCACAGGGACGGAAAGGAGGAGGACGCTTAGCCCGCCGGATCACTGAGCTAGCGTTTGCAGGCGCCTCTGGCGAGGGGCCGCGCGGGCATCCGGGCTGCTGGTGGCACCTGGACCCGGAGAACTCCCTCATCTCCGAGAGGTCCGGAGATCTGCAGGCATGCATGCGCCAGCTACGCCTTTACTTCCGTCTGTGACCAGTACAGTCAGGCCCTGGGACCGGAGACGAATACGCTAGGGTAGGAGCTTAACTTTAGGAAGAATTCATAAGGTAGAGAAGAGCCAAGAAAAATCATGGAAAAAAAGAACCAAATGAGAGGGGTTATGACCTGGGAGTCCCGAAAGAAGATCACACGTGCAAGGACAGCTTCTGTCAGAGGTGGCGCTACAGAGCACCCGGAAGGACGGGTTTACTTTCAGAGTACTGGGTCAGCGTTAGAAAATGCAAAGTACTAATACAGGAAAGTAACGTTCCTTTTGTTTTACTTTAAAAAAAAAAATGAAAAACGAAACTCGACCCTTTGCCTCACATCACATACAAACGTGAGTTCAGGGTCAGTTGTGCGATGCATGTTTCTATGCATGAGAAAAACCCAAGAATATTTCTGAACTGGGCGTTTCTGAGCCTATAGGCTCAGCACTCACGAAGTGACTTCAAGGCCAGCCTCGCAACATAGTGGCTACCAGGTCACTCTGGGCTATATTGTGACACCTATCTCAAAAAAGAAATGTTTCTGGCAACACTATTTATTTTTTAAAAAGATACAACTAGACACAAAACAAATAACAAACAATAGACTGGGCAAATCTAGGCTGGTAGATTTATACCAAGTCATGTAAATAAATTATGGCTACTCTGGTGCACAGCCTTAGGACTGAGTCTCTCAGACCCGTCACCTCTGGGAGAGACTGTCATGCCATTTATATGAAATTCTCGAGTCAGTAAACTTATAAGGAAAGAAAGCAAATCGGTGGTTTCCAGAACTGGCGACAAAGGGCGCAGAGGTTTGGGGTGATGGAACCCTAACTGAGGGTGGGCATGACAGAGAAAACAAAGAAACTGAAACACTGACTTGGTGAGAAGAGATAGCTGGGTGAGATGCCTGCCTGCAAATCTGGCGACCTGAGTTCAATCGCCCAAAGCCCACATATTAGAAGCAAAGAACTGACTTCTGAAACTGTCCTCTGACCTTCACCCATGACTCATGACACACATATGCTTTCTTTATCCCCCCTCCTGTCTTCTCTCTTCTCTCTCTCCCTGTCTTTCTCAGGCATAGATAAATAATTTAAAAGGGGGGGGGGACACTAACCCTAAAAGCTTAAGCAAGCAGGTTTGTTGGAGAATAAACCTGAGTGGAGACTTCCCAAGTCAGAGTTTGGATAAAGAGAGGCCTCCCTTACAGATGAGGGGGCTTTTATACTTTTTTGGGAAAGGGTCTATGATTTAGGTGGCTCAAAGATGCTGGGATCTAAACCTTTTGTGGGAATATGCAAGCAAGCATCAAAAGAAAAAGCATATCAAAAAACTCTCTAGGATTATGCAAACTCGTGTCTATCAGTCAAGGCACCAATGCCTTCAGGGCTGCCTCCTCATTCAGATTTCTGGTAATTTCTCTAACAATTGCCAAATCACAAATAAATACCCCCTTACTGAGAAAGGTGCCAAGTTCTTTGGTGCCAAGCTAGAATCGATCACTTACTCCTGTTTGCTTCTCATGTGAAATAGAAAGTAATCTCTCAGGTTTGTTGGGGCTCTCCACATGCAGAAGACGTTCTTGGGTAGGTATAGGTACTCTCTCTGCTACTGTGACACTGTTGTGCCCAGATTTCTGAATCCCAAGAGACCACCATGGAGCCCACACCAATGCAATCACATGAGGGCCTTTATTCAAGCTTGAACCTGGGCTCTCCCCATCACTGACGCAGCAGATCAGGAAGGAGAGCCCTGGTCTTTGTTTTACGAGTTTTTTTTTTTTTTTTTTTTTATAATGGCTACTTCTAGGGGAAGGGGCTTCTAATCCAGCAGATACATGACTGGGTAAATGGAGACAAAAGCTGTGTTGGCATGTGGACATTGGCAAATTCTGACCACCAGCAGTTTTCGAGTACCCCATAAACAGTTTCTAGTACCCCCTACATTACTCATGGCCCTTGGAATTCCTGGAGTAGTTAGTGATTGGCTTCTGATTGGATAGTTCCATCTACTCTGACCACAATTCTTACAAATTATCGTATTAATTCTGTCCTTGACAAAGTTGGTGAGGTGGTTGATTTTGCAAGGACCAAATGTTACTGTAAAGGCTGCTCTTCCAGTTTAGGGGAGCTCCAAGAACGTTAAGTACTTCCTAATTTGGAGCTGACTGGTCAGGTTAGAGTCACGTACGCAGTTAGGTCAAACAGTGGAGCTGACTGGTGTTTCAGAGGGAGGACAAGTGAACAAGTAAAATGGCATTTCTTGTGTTCAGGCCCCACAACGTAACCCTCAAACTCAAGCAACTTAAGGAAAGAAAAACAGACTTATTTAGCTTATGGTTCCAAGGGGAGATACAGTCCGTTTTGGAGGGAAATGCATGACTGGCCAGAAGCTGGAGGTGTCTCAAGTCACATCCATCATAGTTCAGAGAGGTAACTTCAAACTTGTAGAGCAGAGTCCTAGCAGAAGCAGGGCATGGCTAAAACCTCTAGCAAGGCTCCACCTCCTAAAGTTGTCAGACGGTCTCAAACATCAACTAAGGATTCAAACACATGAGCCTACGGGGGACAACTCACATTCAAACCATGACAAGGTGTCTGACCCCAACCCTGGAGGTCTTTTTGTCCTGCTCTGACACCACAGCAATCTGGAGCCGCTGATTTCCCACATATGACATTCCCACACTGGTCATTTCACACCTGGGGAGAACCACGTTGGACGGCTGATTGTGTGTCATCTTAGGGAAGATCTCTGATTTCCGGTGTTACAGATAAGGATTGAGAAACAGGAAGTTCAGGAGCCTGGCTCTTAAGCCCCGTGACTGGTTAATGACAGTGCTGAGTTCTCACCCTGGATCTTCAGGTTTCCTAAACATTCAAATCCTAGTTCCACTCAGGCCATTTTCACACATGTCTGTAGGAAAAAGTTGCATGAACTCTGATAACCTGTTCCATATGACAGTGGCTGACTCTTTGTGAAAACGAACAAACGAAACTCAAATATTAACCATCGCTAGGCATCAAGTATTACTCACAATACCTTTGTTCACTTGTGGGTGCTCCCTGGCTGCCCAAGGGAAGCTGCCCAGTTGGTGCCAGCAGCTTGTCATGATTCTTTAGTCTCTTTTCATCCTGCCCAGGAGCTGTTCTAAAGCTCTTTAGAGTGAGAAGTTTTAAATATCTGCTGACCTCCATTCCCAGGCAACTTAGCAGACAGGCTTCACAGTGATTAACCCGGGGCCAATCTTGCCTCATCCGCCACTTCTCACTTCTGAGTTACTCTGAAGAAGGTACTCATACACATCATTTTGTCAGTAAATAATTTGCCATGCACTTCTGAAATGTAAGGATACTTTGAAAATCACCACAAAATTATTATTTCACTAAAAAATTTAAAGTTATTCTCTGATATCACCAAATAGCCTTTTAGTGTCCAGGTTTCCAAATATATACCGTATCTTGCCTTTTTGGGTTTTTATTTGTTTTGTTTTGTTTCTTTTGTTTCCTCAGTTGGGAGCCAAGGACCCTCCTCTTTGGTTTGCTTTCTCAGGTCTCCATTGATTTGTAAATTTTGACTCAGTTTCCTAGTGCCTGGTCTTTGGAAGAACTGCATCCCTTGTCCTGAAGTCTGGGTTGTATTCATGGTGTCCGTTGGCCTGGTCCTCTTTTGCCTGTGTTGCCTGTAAATTTGTTTTATTACAGTTTTTTCTTTGTGTTCTGTGACAGTTAATCTTGGTTGTTAATTTGACTACACCTGGGATTAACTAACAAACTAGCTGTCATGACACTTGAAGAGATTATCTGAATTAAGATATTTGCAACATAGAGACCAGCCTTAAATCTGGATGGAACTTCCAAGTAGCAGACAAAAAGGAAAAAAAAAAAAAAAAAAAAAGGATCACAAGACAGAAAAGGCAGGACACACTCTTACCCTGTGCTGGCAACTCATCTTCCCTCCTGCCACCATCAGAACCCAGCTTCTTTTAAGGCAGGATTAGAGCAGCTATGCTGAGATGGATCTTTCAAGGTCTTTAAAGGTCTTTGGAATCCCCCACTGCTGGAATCTTCCTGAAGGAACACCCCTGCTGAGGATAATGCCTCCCAGAGATAAAATGGCCAACTTTCCTATGAAAAGATTATGGAGATGAGCCCTCCATATCCAACAAACTACTCAACCTTTAGCCCACATGGGCCCAAGAGCAACTGAGTTGGGCCCCAATAGGAGTTAACTGATGAAAAAAAGTCAATTTCCTGGGCTTGTCTAGGTGTATAAACATGCCTGACCCTGGCAGCCATCTTTGGTGCCCTAGCCCCTCATGGTACTCAAGGTGCCATGAGTTCTTTTCCAACTGCCCACTTCTCAGTCAATCAGATGGCTGTTAGTTCTTTCCTAAGAACAGGGAAAATTCTAGGCTCAGTGCCTGGGACTGGTTCTTTATTTTACTCTTTATTCTCTGGGGACTCCCAAAGCCATTTGTTCTCTCTTGGTTTTTGTTTTCTTATTTCTAATATGGAAGCGATGACAGTGTATTTGTCAGAATTCCCTGAAGGACCAGAACCAGTAACAAGTACATATGCTGTGTATATAAGGCACCTTATTATACTGGTTCACACAGTTGGAAAGTGAATACTCCCACAAAGCCCTTCCCAACACTGGAGAGGCAGACAACTCAGTAGATGTCCAATCTAAGAAACTGGAGGACTCAGATAAGGGGGAGCAGTCATACATTCCCCATTTTGAGGCTGAAGGTCTGGGTTCCTAGGGTGAGTCCACATAGAAATAAACCTCTTGTTCTGACAAATATATAAAATATAATACAAGCTGGTACAAGCAGTAAAGAATATTTGATAGTGCTAATGCTAGTTTATGTATTTACTATACTGATTTTTCCTGTGTTTGGGATCAAACCTAGGGCTTCAAGACTGCTAAGAGAATATTCCACTATTGTGCTATACCTTCATCTATTACTATACTGTTCAACCCTTTTTTAATGGTTTCATGGGAAAGGGGCTCTGTGTAAGGCTCATGTCTGGTGGGTACACATGGTAGCCACAGAAGGACATCAAATGTCCTGCTCTGACACTTTCCACCTATTCCCTTGAGACAGGGTCCTTCACTCCAGTGGTCCCTCTGTCCTGCCACTCAGTCCTGGGATTTCAGGTGCACAGGCACACCTGGCTTTTTACATGGTTGCTGGGGATTTGAACAAGTCCCAGTGCTCGCAAAGCAAGGCTGGTATACATTGAACCATCTCTCCAGGCCTTAATTGCTGTTTTAGGAAGTGTACTCATCTTAAGTTTAAAGCTGTCTACTGTAAAACATGCTGTGTGAAACAGGAAGCAACCTCACAGATCTTGTGTCTACTGTGTCTCTTGATTGCATCATTTTTCCTTGGGCCTGATTTAATCTCTCATTTTTTTCTTCATCGTGACCCTAAGAGCAATAGGTTACACACACACACACACACACACACACACACACACACACACACACACACGAGGGAATGAATACATCCCCTCATATAGGCACGATGTGTAGTAGGCTATCACATAGGTTTACATAAGAAAATGTTGGGGCTGGAGAGATGACATGAAGGTTAAGCTTCTGTTTTGAAAGCAGAAAGACCTGAGTTCAGATTCCAGATCCCTTGTGAAAACACTGGGTAGAAATGGTGGCAGCCTGTACTTCCAGTCCTGGAAGGTGGAGCCTAAGAAATCCCTAGAGCAAAGCAACAAGGATAGAGGATGAATTTTTTTTTTAAGGTGGTATGTTTTGTTTTACTTCTGGATGAGTCTAAATACAGTTTGCTTCACTGTATTTAGAATATAAATCAAGTGTTAAATGATTTTTTAATGATTTATTTTTAGTTTTACAAGCATATTGAGTACTTAATCCTGCTTCCCTCTATCCCCTCTCCCTCCCATTACCCCTCTTCCCCTTCATCAATCCATCCCAGTTTCTCCCACCCTCCTCCCTGCATGCCTTTATGAACCCCTCTGGCTTGCCTACTCTTGCAGGGGGGAGTTAAGGCCTCTTGTAGCATACCAAGTTGCTTTTCCTTGAGCCACCCCACTGATAGAGGCATTTCCCTTCACTCATCCAGCTTTAGTCCCCAAGGTTTCCATTGTATGCAATATCTCTCTTGAGTTCCTTGATAGTCTATGGGGGCGTGTTGGTGTGTCAGTCATTATTTAGGTCTGGTAAGGACAAGTTTCATTGCAGTGAGTTCCTAGATGCTGTAGTCCTGCCTTGAATGGACTGTCTTGTCCAACTGTGAACCTTCCCATCTTTAGATTCTTATATCACCACTCTTCCTTGAGGTTCCCAAAGCCTTGCAATGGAGAGAGGTTAGGTTGGCCTGATTCTGGGTGAGCTTTGCTGGGTCCCCAGTGTTCTGCGTTATGGCTGGCCATTACTGTCCACTTCATTGCTCTTCTACTGCCCTAGGTGGCATCCCGCCAGGGTGTTGAGATGCTCTACCTCTGCTGTAGAAGACTTTCTAGGCTGTCTTAAGTGTTCTTCAAATCAATGGATATTGTTGCAGTTTGCCTGCATGGTTGCTGATAAATGACCATCATATGGCTTAAGGGAACAAAGGGTTTATTGTCTCTTATGATTAGCTGGTTACAGTTCTTAATCTCAGTATGCTTTACAGGAGAGCATGCACCAATATCAGGGCCAAGGGAACTGGCCACACCATCACCACCTATAGCTGAGAGAGGGACAATCTTACTTGCCAGACCAGCATGTCTGGCCAAGTATACAGAAGGATGCCAACTTCCTCAACCAGCTCAGTATTTTATTTATCTGTTCAGGACCTAGTCCCACCCACCATGCACTGGGCCTTCTCCATCAGCTAGGCAATCTCTTGTAGGTTTGCTCTGGACTTAACTCAACCATTAATTCTCTACGAATGTGCCCAGAGCTTAAACCTTCAACCCTCAAGTTGACACCTGTGCCTAACTATGACACTCCATCCATTGTCAACTTGACACAAAATCATAACACTTTTAAACTGTAACCTCCAATAATTGTTCCCATAAGTGTTAAAAATTATCTTTAAAATATCTTAAAAATACATTTAATTTTATTAATCCTAAATCTCTAAAAGTTCTCACAGGCAAATTTTAAAATGTTCTGTAATTAAGAGTTCAGTTATTAAAATGTTGGAACTGAAAGTTTTAAAAATGTCTCAAATCTTCTAACTTAAGAGTCTATCAAATCAAAATATGTTAAATACTTCAATAAGATTAAACATCAAAATAGAAATATCATGACACAATAAGAAAATATTGCATTAAAATCAAGTACAGCAAATCAATTACTACATCCTGTATTTCAATGTCCATCTTCTGTTCATCATGTAGTCACAGTGGCTCAAAGATTCTAGGCATTCCCAGTCCCTGTTTGCAGCTCAAAGTTGTAGAAGCAGAGTTCCTCTGAACCAGGCTGAATCTCCACTCGCAGCTTTCCTCAGCACACATCCCATGGTTCTGGCATCTCCAGCCACACTTTGGGTTCACCTCTGCAGCTATAAGGTCCACTTTTCCTTGTAGGAACTCTACGCCTGTCACTTGGTGCCAAGCTTTTGCTGCTTTCCAGGAACCCCGTAATCGTACATCAAAACCAGTACCTGAGGGATGCCAGCAGAGTCCACAGCGAAGCTGAAATGTAGCTTGGTCCACTCGAGCCACAGCTGTATCAACTTTAGCTTGCTGACTCTGGAAAAACCCCTTTCTAGGCAGCCAAACTTCCAAAGGGCAAGAAATGGCTTCAACTTGGGCTTCCGGCCCCTGAAAGAATCTGGCTTTTCAACCCACAAAATCGCCATATGGTGGTATTCGTGCTTTCCAGCATCTCAGTGCAAGTCACTAGGTTTTTCTTCATTGATGCTTATTTCTCCAACAGCAGCAGCTATTCAGCAAATCCTCAAGGCTGCCAACACAGCTCTCCTTTATCAAGCAAACCAGCCCATGGTCTTTAAAATCGACTTCACCAAAGTCCTCATTTCCCTCATCATGAACTGGGCCCAAACAATCCACAACCCTCTCAGCATTTCATTATCCAAATGCCCATTAAACTCTGCAGAACTGGTATTTGTAATCCACAAGCTCAAGAGCTTCGAACGTTTCAAAGTTCCTCCAATGAAACCGTTCAGAACCCATAAAAGCCACATAGCCAGATTTATCAGCAACACCCTACTTCCTGGGTACCAAATTCTGCATTAGTCAGGATTCTCTGAAGAAACAGAATCTATAGAATGGAATATATATAAATAAGCTTATTAAAATAGCTCAATAAAAATAGTGTCCTTCAAGATAGCTGCCCGCAGCAACCTCATTCTTTAGTGGAATGTTCCACAAAGCCAAAAGATCCTGAGAAGGTCTCAAGCCTTTGCTCCTCTGGAGGGTCTAAGATGCTGGGTTCTGATGTCAGTGATGAACATTGAATAGCAGCAAGGCCTAGAGACCAGGCTCCAAAGGCAGCGGGAACTGCGGCAAGGTGGAAAGGATGGAGCTCTGCATCAGTCAAGGACAGAAGCAGTAGTGGCAGCAGCAACAAAGAAGACAACAATGCTCTAAAAAGTCAATGATACTTGTAGAGTGAGCTCAACATCCAGTCAACACAGGACTAGGGAAGAGCAAGTCCCTCCTCGCACTTCCTCCACCACTAGAAAGTAGCACCCACTATGGCAGTTAATCAAGTACCTGCAGACTTGTTCAGGGGGCTGTGTCAACCATCAACTCTCCACAGTTGTGCCCTAAGTAGTCTGCAACTGTCAAGTTGACACTGAAATGTAATCATAACAGGCCTCCATAGGCACACACACACACACACACACACACACACACACACACATGCACACACATACACTCGCTCGCACAAAGAGAAAACAAAATGCTGTGCTTCCAGGTGAAACTACCTTAGGACGTATGTCTCAGAACGCAGTCCCATCCTTAAAGCACACGTGACGGTGCCTTCAAAAGCTTCGTGAATTGTAACAGGAAATGCCGTTTCCATGAGTTGCTGTGTTTTTAATAGAGTGCATTTACTTGTGGGCTAATGGAAAAACTTAAAATACTTTTGGTGTTGTGTTGTTGAGACAGGGTCTTTTGAGACTGGCCTCAAAAAACTTGTACTTAGAATGACCTTGAATTTCAGATCCTCCTTTCTCTCTCCTGAGTGTGAGCACGCTAGCCTGAGCTACTTCAGCTGGAGTGTTTGAGACAGTTCAGGTTGGTCCTGAACTCTCAGTGACGAGCCTGCCTTTGCCTACTGAGTGCTGAGAGGCCTGGCATGCCAGTGTGTGTGTGTGTGTGTGTTGATGTGAATGCGTATGTGTATGTATGTGGTATGAATGTGTGTTGCATGTGGTATGAATGTATGCGTGTGGTATGTGTATGTAGTGTGTGTGTGGGATGAGTATGTGCGTGTTAGTGTGTGTGAGTGTGTATGGGGTGTGTGGTATGTATGTGTTTGCATGGAGGGAGAGGACAACATCCGGGGGTTGTTCCTTGTCTTTTCGCCTGTCTGAGACCAGGTCTCTTCGCTGCTGTGGCTGGCTAGCCTGGGCGCTTCCAGAGATTCTTTAGTCTGGGCCTCTCATTTTCCTCAGTTGCACAGGGATTGAGAACGCTTACACCACCATGACCGGCTTTTATGTGGGATTTAGAGATTCAGACTGTGTTGACAAGCTTGTATAGTAAGCACTTTGCCTATGGAACTATCTCGACAGACCTTAATTTAATTTTTAATGATGGTTGTGTTTAACATCTGGTTTGCAAAATTCCTAAGGCTGTGCTAGTGAGCACTCAGGAGGCAGAAAGAGCTGCCCAACATAACACCAGTTTTCCTGGTCCCTCTGTCTACATGGCGTGGTCACCAATTTCATGTGTTATTTTATTTTTCATCAAAACACTTACCTCTATGTGCCAAGATGTTAACATTTTCATTATTAAAGTGCCTGCCTTCCTCCTTTTTTCTTTTCTTTTTCCTGTGTCTCCTGTACTTGGAACGTGCTGAGTTCATAACAGATAAAGGGGGAGTGCTTGGTGAAGAAGCATCAATGGTTACCTTTAAGTCTGTGAAGAAAAAAAATTAAAACATAGTAAAATACAGGTATAAATCCTACACCATTGTTTTGAAGCAAACTAACAGCTTATCTTTCTAAACTGAACAAAGGAAAATAAAACCCACTCGTTACCACTCTCTAGTGGCAGCATTTCAAGCATGACGTGAGAATGAGTAAATAATATGCCAATCGACTTTTTTAATCAGCATACTCATTGCAGGCCACAGATCCAAAGTCCAGCAACAGCAAGTCTGTCTGCAGATCAGCTCGTGTACAATGGCGTTTGTCAGTGGAAAATGAAAACATCTATTATTTATGCCCATTTTCATTATATGGTTGAAATTGACTACTTTCCTCTCATTGCTCATTTTAATAATTCTTTGCCTTTCAATTCCCACTAGGCTTTCTGGTTATTAAAAATTCAACACTTGGAGGGTTGGGGATGTAACTCAGTGGTAGGACTTGTCCAGTGCGCACAATGCCTTGGGTTTGATCTCTAGCACTTGAAAGAAGCAGAAAAATTAACTCCTGGTCTGCTTCACGAATCTAATGCCAGCTTCCTCTTCCTCCTAACTGTGCCAGTCATCTGGCCCCGCCCACGCTGGCATGTCACCACCAGATCACGAGCCATTCTTTCTCAATGGGGGCGTGGTGACTTTGCCACTGGGTCCTTTTGCCTGAGGGAATCTGGAGTGTTTGACCAGCACTGACTAAGCTGGTGAAATCAAAGATGTACTGCTGAGAAATTGTTAAGCACTTCTGTGTCTGCTTAATCAGAGAGTTACCCTAACTACACCAGAACAGGAGGGCAAAATTTTCCAAGGTGTTTTGACTACAAGAACCTTCTAAAATGGGCATGTCCAACCTGCAGTCCACTGCCACGTTCACCCCAGGAGGGCTATGGATACTACTCAATGTGTTTGTATACGATGACGTCACATCACAATGTCAAAAAGTTGGGCCTCCTGCTCTCCAGTGTTATTCTTTTAAGTACATCACTATAAAAAAAGTGTTAAGGAATCTTAAAAGAAAATTTTATTTTTGCTTTTCCTGCACACCATGGAAATCCGGATGTTTCTGAAACATCGTTGGACCACTGAAGGGTCAACCTTGGGTTTTTAGCCAGAGGCTCTAGACCCTGTGTTCATGGGTCACACTGTGAGCCCCACTGCTTCAAGAGAAGCAGCCTGCGACGCCGCTCCCCTCCCCATCATATTGCTGTGAGCTGGCCTCCTCCTGTATTCATGCAAAATTGAGTCTGTCCTTCCTAAAGCAAATACTATTTTAAAAAAAAGTCCTAGGTAGACTATTAAAAGAAATCCTTGAGGGTAATTTACGGGGTGGGGTGGGGATACAATTATGTCAATGATAATCCATAAATCATAATACAGGATTGCTAAATGATTTCTTCCTCTTCTTTTCTCTCACTTCTTTCTCCTCCTCCTTTTTTTTCTTCTTCTTTTTGTCTCTTAGTTTTGGTTCTTGAGACAGGGTCTCACCACTGTGCAGATGAGGATGACCTCAGACTCCTGATCTTTCTGCGTCTGCCTCCCACATGCTGCCAGGGGGCGGTAAGATTATAAGAGCAAAAGGATGGGGGGAGCAATGATTTTAAGAGTCTCCACACTAGTTAGGGCCGAAGCAATCATAATAGGACTTTGCATGCCCTGCGCCATGTCCATCACACTATTGACCTCACAAAGTCTAACATCGGCTAAAGGCACCAAGATCCTTGGAGGCAAGGGATTGACGGCCACAGTAGTGTTCCTATGCTTAAGGGGAACACGAGAAAGGGTTCAGGGAAATGCCACTGGGTCCTTGTATGTCATCGGAAAGGAGGACCAAGAGGAGAGTTAGGCATATAGAATAAAGGACTCTCTGGGAATTGGGGGGAGGAGGCACTGGGAGATGGGGAGAGAGGGAGGGGGAGCAGGGGGTTCGGGGGGAGGAGGGGGGAGGGAACTGGTCTACCTATTAAGTTTATATGAGTGGAAATAATAATAAAAAATGTTAAAAAATGCTAGACAGAAATGACAGTGGCCTGTAATTCTGATCCTAGTGAGTGGAGCCTGGGAAATCCCAGAGAAAAGCAAAAAGGAGCTAGAAGTAATCCAGGATGATTCCTAAAGTCACCCTTGGTCCTCCATGGGCACACACAGTGGCCTCTGATATACACATACAGACACAGACACACAGAGGCACACACACACACACACACACACACACACACACACACACACACACACAATAAACAATTAAAAAAAACTTTGTAAAAAAGCATTAAAGGAAAAAATGTTCCAGGTTCTTGACCCCTGGTAATTGTCTAGTGTGAAAGATACCACACGTCACCTGATGGATTCTTTGGTTGGACAGCTATAATTTGCTCTGCTGGGCTATTTTCAAATGAAAGGCTTAGATAATTATATTTTTGGACAACTAAGTGATTAAAGGTTTTAAGCAGTTTAATTATTTCTGACATGACAGGCATCCTGTTTCCTGTGTCTCAATATTCACTCGTGTTTGGATATGTGAATGCGCCTTACTCCATTCGGGCAGTTATAGCAGAAGAATAAGTAGGTTGTGCACGACAGACCCGGCTCTCTTGGAGCTCTAAAGATTTGGAAATCCAGGAGCAAAACAGAGGTGATTTGGCAGCTGCTGACAGTTCAGCATCTTTGGCATCTTTGTGCTTGTGTCCTCATTAGGCGGAAGGACCAGCGCATGCTCTGGTTTCCTTTCAGGAAGCTGAGGCAGGAAGATGGAGAGTTCGAAGCTAGTCTGAGCTCTATAATAGTTTGGGGCCAACATGGACTGCATAGGGAGACTATGTATCTATCTACCTATCTGCCTGTCTGTCTGTCTATCTATCTATCTATCTATCTATCTATCTATCTATCTATCTATCTATCTATCTTATCTATCTATCTATCATCTATGAACCTATCTATCTATCTACCCAGGTGACTATCTACATTGGTTTCCATTTCTAAACTAGCTGAAAGGGAAGTGAAGGATACTTCAGGACAAGGAGAAGGGGAGTCCGGGGCACAGCAACACATCGAGGTAGAGAGCAATCATTCCCATGGCAATCCTGAACAATGAGTTGTCTACATGCTGTGGGAATGCTAAGAACAGCCTGGTTCAAAGGCAGAACCCCCACGGACTTAAAAAAGACCAGTAGATCTGGATGCTTCTAGAAGTATAGGTGAGGGTTGCTAAGGGCAACCTCAAGCAGCTGCTTGAGAACATATTTAAAAACCAGTTACATCCCAGCATGCCCTCGCTCAGCCATGGAAGGCCGCAGATTGAATTAAACTAATGGCTTCCAGACTGAAGGTCTCCAGATCTGGATTGGGATAAAGATACCGAAGTGAAATGGGAGGCATTGGGGAAAAAATTCTCCCCCGACTGTTGAGAGCAGCCTTGTTTCTAGATGTGTTTCTAGGATGCTGCAGAGCCCTTGACAACATGACCAGCTGAGGAAACGCCAGGAGCTCCGGGTGATGGCCCGTCCCTAGTCGAGTCATTTATTTTGTAGAAGAGGAGCTAGAAAGCAAACCCTTCTGTATGTCAGAGTCACCGCATTCACCGCTCTGAGCTTAGCTTATTCTCCTGCAGTTATGGCCTGTTGCCATTCGTGTCGGGAAGCAGAGTTAGCCCGCATTAAAGTTCTGACAACTCAGTGATCTCTGCCCTTCTCATCTCTCTTTCACCACTTTATGTCTCTGTTCTGGTTACTTTTCAGGACACAACTTCAGGAAGAAAGAACTCATGGTTCAGGAATACCACCTATCACTACGGGGAAGGAATATTGCTGGACGTGCGGCAGCAGGAGTCTGAGGCCGCCTGCTCACATCTCTGGGTCAGGAAGCAGCAGGTGTTTGAGTCAGAAGGGAAACCTGCCTAGAGCCTCAAGGCCCTTCCCTACACCTGTCTGCCAGCTAGTCCTGGTGCCCAAAGGCCCTGCAACCTTCCAAAACAGTGCCGCCTGCTGAGAGCAAATGCTCGAAGACAAAGCCTCTGGGGAACATTTTGTATCTAAATCATTAACTGTAGTTATTTTGCACTTGGTATAAAAAGGATTTTCCGAGGCTAGAGAGGTGGCTCAGGGGTTAAGCCTCCGCCTTACAGGCGGAAGGTCCTGAGTTCAGATCCCAGATCCCACGTATAGACGCCGGGCGGAAGCAGGGGCGGCCTGCGCTTCTGGTCCTGGTAGGGCGGAGCCTGTGAATCCCAGGGCAGAAGGAGGTGGAGGCGTCCATGGTGGTTCGCGAATTCGTCCGTGGTTCTACACACACACACACACACACACACACACAGACACACACACACACGCATATGCACACAGCTGAATAAATAATAATAATAATAATTAAAAAAAGGATTCGGAGAGGTGGCTCAGGGGTTAAGCCCCTGCCTTGCAGGCGGAAGGTCCCGAGCTCGGATCCCAGATCCCACGTATAGACGCCAGGCGGAAGCAGGGGCGGCCTGCGTTTCCGGTCCTGGTAGGGCGGAACCTGTGAATCCCGGGGCAGAAGGAGGTGGAGGCGTCCATGGTGGTTCGCGAGTTCGTCCGTGGTTCTACACACACACACACACACACACACACACAGACACACACACACGTATATGCACACAGCTGAATAAATAATAATAATAATAATTTAAAAAAAGGATTTTCCTTTGATAGTGTTTGAGTCTGTTGACTATTTTTTTAAAAAAAAAATCTCACAGCATTTATTGTCACTTGGTAATAACATAAGTGTTACCAAAACACTGTAAATAAACGTTTCAGAACTGTACTACCATCGGAAGATGCTTTAAGAAAAGTCTTCATTGCCGTCTTGACTTCTAATTTCTTTGAGCCAACCTAGTCGTTTCCTTGACTTTGTTTTAGAATGAATCTCGTCTGCATCATCTAATACAAGGTTCATATACTCATCGAAACCAACAGTACAACTCTCTATCTGAATATTCACTTGCTCACAGAGCCACACCTGAATCTGAGATCTAGTTTGCAAATATTTGAAGATGAGGTTCTGCACCACAGTGATTGAGGAAAAAAGCATGAATAACATCGACTCCACTCCCTGAAACCAAGGACTGATCCAACGCGCCCTCAAGGACACCCCGCAAACTCTGAAGGAACTCTCTCCCCACTGCCTTAGATTTCAGAATCTTCTGGTATCTGACATCCTTCTCCTCCTCCTCCCAAGACCATTAGCTTCCACTTCCACCCGGTACCTTTCTGAAGTCATCTTCCTTTTGCACACCCAATCTTCCCGGCGACATTTATTTTCCTCGAGCAGATGCCTGACTTTCTTCTTTTCAGAGTCTAGAAGCAGAACACGAAGGAGTTGCTTCAGCATCTGTTGACGTCTCGCTGCTCACCCAGCATCAAGAGCGCTGTCAGGCCTGAACACACTGAGCTTATCTGAGATCTCATGGCAGAGACTGGAGGACCAAGACTCAAACATGGCAGTCGTGCTAATGATACTCATTCCTTCTAGTGTTTTTAAGAAGGCTACAGATGGTCTCTGCCAGAGGAAGCCCCTCTCCAACCAGGAGCTAGGCACCCTAGCCTGGACTGGCTCCAAATATCACATCTCGAGGTCCTATCTGCTGGCTGGCAGTGATACCAAAGGTTAGCAGAGTTAGGGGCATCCTCATTGTGAAGAGCTTATATAAATTGTAGCACATGTTGCAAATTCCTAGCAGAAGTCAAATGTACACAGAATAATAGTAACTGTCATTGTAGCTGATTTATTTCTGCTTTCTCCACTCCCAGATCTTCCAGCATGATTGTACATTGCTGATGGGAATGCCTAATGGTTAAAAAAAAAACCCTTAGAAAACAATGGAATTTAGAATATAAGTGTTCTGTGCTTCAGCAGTTCTGCACAACCTAGATCTGTGATCTTTTTATTTTTTAATTATTATTTTATTTTTCTAGTTTTACAAGCATATTGAGTGCTTACTCCCGCTTCCCTCCATCTCCCCTCCTACTCCTCTCCCTTCTCCTCATCAATCCATCCCACTCCCTCCCACCCTCCTGCCTATGCGCTTCTGTAGGGTTTCCTCTGGCTTGACTACTCTTGTGGGGGTTCAGGCCTCTTGTGGCATACCAAGTTGCCTCTCTTCTGGCCACCCCACCGATAGGGACATTTCCTTTCACTCATCCAGCTTTAGTTTGTAGATGCTGCAGTCCTGCCTTGAATGGAATGTCTTGTCCACCTTTGGACCTTCCTATCTTTAAGTTCTTACACTCTCGCTATCCCCCTCTTTCTGCGAGGTTCCCAAAGCCTTAGGATGGGGAGAGAGTACAGTGGCCTGATTCTGGATGAGCCTTGCTGGGTCGCCGGTGCTCTGCATTCTGGCTGCCATTGCTGTCCACTTCACTGCTCTTCTCCTGCCTTAGGCTGCATCGCGCCAGGGTGTTGAGATGCTCTACCTCTGTTGTGGAAAAGACTTCTAGGCTGAGTCTTAAGTGTTCTTCAAATCGATGGGTAGAATAGCAGCTATTCTACAGAGCGGTGCAATTTACTGTCTTCCTACCTATAGGTTTATTGGCTGTTTTTCCCAATTGATCTATTTCCTCCCCTTGTTTAAGTACTTGTTCTAGTTAACACTAACAAGCAGGTCTTGGGTTCAATCAGAAAGCTGTTGGTTGTCTCCTTGATAAACATGCTATATTATATTGGTGGTCACCTGTTGCCATGGTGATTTTTATTGCAACTTGCAGATCTCGTAAGTTGATGAGGACTGTGATTATTTCTCTCCCCTAGTAGCTTCTATAGTATTCCTTGGTACTGTGTAAGCTATCCAGCAAGGAGGAAGTTCTTAGACCAGTTCTAGTTGATGTATTTTGCCCATGTTCTGTGATCCATGTGTTGCATCTTCAGTAATAGGGTCTTACTGACAGTTTTTTGGAGAGCAACCAAGAGCAAAGGCAAAAGCCTTTGAGACCTCTCTAGTCACCATTTTATCAGGAAGTGGCACATTCCTGTTAATTCCAGGATAATTTTGTCACTGAGTTTTAAATAGATCAGCTTAAGGTTTTTCCCCCTGTTTTCCTCACTCTGTGCTCCTCTGCATAGGGACTCTTGTTCCTTTCTTTAAAAGACATGTTTGTTTGTGGGGTTTTTTTGACATATTACTAGCATAAGAGGTTCCCTTGGTGTTACTTTCCACAATTTTAGGGTTTTTCTATAAGTCCCTCTGTTCCTCCTATCTGCCATCCCTGTAATCTTTTTATGCAAAGGTTCAGGCAGTGAAATGCCTTGGGCCTCACTGGCAGGAAGTCTCCACCACGGGTACTGGATTTTACTGTAGGAGCTACATGCAAGCTTCATACACGTGAACAGGTGGGTGTGTTTGTGCTCAAATAAAGCTTTATTTGTACATATTAACATTTGAATTTCACATAATTTTACAAAATGTCTTCTCTGTTTGAAATTCATTTAAAGAATAAAATTCATTCTTAGCTGCAGGACATACAAAAACAGGCAGGGGACTGGGGGTGGCTTTGCCTGTGGGTTGTTTATTCATTCCTGAATCTCTTTCTTAGAATCTGTCATGCGCATAAGCACAGAAGTTCCTGAGAGGTTCCCATTACTTAGAACATCAACAGAACAAAACCTTACCAGAGAAGCAAAAACTAATTTTTTAAAAAAAATTTTCTATGTATGTATGTATGTATGTCTATGTATCTGTCTGTCTGTCTGTCTATCTATGTGTGCTTTTAGGTGTCTCGAGGGCACTGTGGGTACGAAGGCCCAAGGATGACTTTGGGAATCACTCTGGATTATGCTAGCTCCTCTTGGCTTTGCTCTGGAGTTTCCCAGGCTGCATTTTCCAAGGTCAGAAGTGCAGACCACTGCTATTTCTGCCAGGCATTTTTATGTGGGATCTGGATCCGAACTCAGGACCTTCTGCTTTCAAAGCAGAGACTTTAAGCCCTGAGCCATCTTTCCAGTCCCAGTACTTTGTGATTTATTCATGTGGTAGACTACTGTATGCCACCAAGAATATGGGACTAAACATAGCTCTCTCATGTCATCATGTGATATGATAGATCTCCATCAGCATGGGCAGAACCCAGGCACACCCTACCAACGCCCCCCCCCCAAATCACTCAGACAGTATAGCATGGGTATATTAAAGTTTCAAAACAGGCAAATTTAAGCTACATACAAAGAAGAAAATTATGCAATTGTCAAAATCAAATGAGTGGTTCACTTAGGAAATGAGAAACTTTAGAGCAACAGGTAGGAGCATCTGCATTATTAGCACTTCTGTCATTATAGTGTTGGGAAATGAACCTGGGTCTTTGCACATGCTAGGCAAGTGCTCTTCCTCTGAGCTACATCCCAGGCCCCCCCGCCCCCCAACTTCCCCAACACCATTCAGGCCTGTGAGGGGTGCTTTAAGCTGCATTATTTATATAAGTAATGGAAAATGTATGTTTTATTAACATTTAATTTTTAAAAAGCACTGCTACTGCAAACTTAAAGTTGACGCTATGCTGCTGCTATTTAACGCACATGCGCCGTGCTGTTTCTACATTACACAAGTGGGTTTTAAAAGTTTAGCCGGTGGATCCTGGTTCTGTAGGAAAGGGCGCCCTCTTCAGGCAATGTGTTCAATGAGCTTAAAGATTTTGAATAGAAAATGTGGGTTAAAAAAATATCAGAGACATACAGTAAGAGACGTTTTGTGAGATGGTCTGTGTGTATTCTTAACAAATACAAAATATTTTATTTTTAAAAGTCTTTGGAAATTATTAGGATCTAAGATCCTAAGCAGACGGACCACGGTTAGCCTGAGTATTACACAATGGTGTATAAAAATGATCTAAGCAGGAATGACAAACTTCGGTCATCAATTGCTAAAAAAATTACTTGAAGCTGTATCAATTGTAGCTTAGAATCAAGAGATCTGTTTTTTGCCTGGCATCACAATTTAGTTAAACAAAATTGGCTTTTTTTTCCTGCTAATGTCAATACGACCTTCATCTCAAAGGTAATAAAAAAATAGTTTATTTTATACAAGCGACCTTGGCCCAGGAACGGAGTTTGGTTTCTCAAATTTCATGTTCCAACATGGTGCTATTTTCATGGTGTTTTATAATAGCCAAACAGAGAAAATCATAATTCAAATTTTGATGGAAACACCAGGTAGGACTGGTTACAATGAAGAGAATTCATCCTGTTGCAGGTTTCAGATGTTATCTGATGACATTTTTTAACTCATGGTTTGCTCATTAATGCTTGCTAAAAGGGTTCACTTGAGAGTCACAGGGATGTCAGTCAGACACAGAGGTAGGTAAAGAACCGCTCTTCACGGGGTTAGAGATCACCCAAGATAAACTGTAATTAGGCCCTGAACTGTAGTACTCTACCCTCTTACAGTCATCAAATTCCAATTAGTACTTGGGCCTGACGTCTTATGAATCAGCAACTTTCATTCATATTAGTAAACAGGCACTGGCTTATTATCATTTTTTCTGCTGTAGCTTTAAATTTAGCATAATATTGACTTCTGCGTATCATTATATAGTACCATTATGTTCAAAATACCAGTTATTCGCTGCGTCCAGATCTTGTACTCTTGAGATTTAGCAGAAAGCCCTAGTAGTAGACGAGACATTGTGCTCTGAGAGATTCTTCCAGCCACCTCATCCAAATAGTAACTCTGGGAATAGAGTCACTGCCATCTTCAGGAGGAAGGCGTCACCCATGGTTGCCAAGGAATACGGACAAAGGAGGTAGAAACAAGAACAGAGGTAAGAATTAAAAACGACTCTGGAAAAAAAGAGAGCTGATTGAATGAGACTGGACGAGGACATACATTACAAATGAGAAAGCTGACAATGAATGAGCAGCAGCAACGTGTTTTAGTAGCTGGGTGGCTTTCACCGGGGAGACCGTCTTTATTCACCCTAGACAGGAAAAGGATGGAACAAGGAAAAATCCCATCCAAGGCCAGATTAGTGAACCCATGAGCATATTGCATTACAGCATTATCATTACAGAATTATCTATAAGAGCATGAGTCAGGGGTTACTTACAGAAGCGTGGGCACAGGAGGTTTGTACCATATCAAAGGATAACTGATAGGAAAAAAAGGCTTGGATATACAGCTCAGACACGGTGTCCGTGGGTGCACAGGGCTGTCAGGATAACACAGCTGCTGTAGCTATAAACTATACAGGGCAAGGCTGGAAGTCCGAAGTCTTAGAGAAACTAGAACATGCTGAAATCAATGACACAGACACATCTGGCTCTAGAGATGATGGCAAAGTCCAGTGTAAAGATATTGGAAATGATGATGAAGGCTTGGAAACTGAACCAAACACATTTTGAGGTCTCCTGGAATTATTTCACAGTTAAGATCTTAGCTTTAACTGCTCATTTCATTTAGCACGATTGTAGCTTGTTAAAGCAGAGTGGTTGACTTTGATTTTTAAAAGGTGTTTGTTGTATTCTTTGAAAATTTAAAATGCTGATTTGTCTTGAGGGACATGCCGACACTTTGTTCTTTGTATGAATTGGAACTTAGAAGTAAAACTCTACATTATGCATGGCTAAAAGGAAAAGTGCCTTTGCATTTTGACCACCTCATTTGTAATGAATTGGTTATTTGCCCTGTGATCATTGTGGATTATAGCAAGACTGGGGCCAGCAAATCTGTTAGCAGAGTCTTTGCGTTCTGACTGTCAAGATGTTCTGTCTGGGGTTTTCTTCACATTTAAAGATGGTATAAGTCTAAATTTGAGTCAGAAAATAGACTAGTTTTCATGTTTATGTAGTTGGACATATTTTTATGTCAACTTGCATATATTATACATTCTCTATATCATTTCTGCTGCCACCACATCTCCAAAGCATTTCTAAACTGTAGCTTTATTTAACACATGGGGAGTCATTTTGATGGTGTAAAATTAGCAGCTGCCGAGATTGAAATCTAGGTACTATCCAGTTATCTTGATATTAGAAATATTGATGCAATAGTTCGCAATGTTTTCATTTAATTTTCACTTTTGCACAGCATCCCCCAAACAGAAAATGAAAATGAGATGAGAAAAATTCAAATAAGATAGCTTTTTAATAGTATGTAAATTATTTCATGTGTGCGTGTGTGTGTGTGTGTGTGTGTGTGTGTGTATGTGTGTGCCTGTGTTTGTGCACGTGTGTGGAGACCAGATGGCATCCTCAATGCTCTTCTTCAAGTACTGTCCATATTTCTTCTTTTCTTCATTTCCCTTCCCTTCCCAACCTGCTCCCTCTGTCCCTCTGTCTCTCTGTCCCTCTCTACCTCTCTTTCTTTCTTTCTTCCTCACTCTCTTTCTTTCTTTCTTCTTTCTTCTTTCTTTCTTTCTTTCTTTCTTTCTTTCTTTCTTTCTTTCTTTCTTTCTTTCTTTCTTTCTTTCTTTCTTTCTTTCTTTCTTTCTTGACAGGTCCTTTCACTGGTCTGGAATTTCCAAGTAGATTATAATATATATATATATTTTATTATTATTTATTATTTATTCAATCGTGCATGTATGTGCGTGTGCATGTGTGTGTGTGTGTGTGTGTGTGTGTATGTAGAACCACGGACGAATTCGGGAACCACCATGGACGCCTCCACCTCCTCCGCCCTACCAGGACCAGAAACGCAGGCTGCCCCCGCTTCTGCCTGGCGTCTATACATGGGGTCTAGGATCCGAACTCAGGACCTGCACCTGCAAGGCAGAGGCTTAACCCCTGAGCCACCTCTCCAGCCCCTACATATATATTTCTATGTGCTTATAATCCCCAAGTAGGCCATAATACATATATATTTCTATGTGCTACTGGGATTACAAGCACATAAAAATATATATGTATTGTTTTACTTTGCAAAATAGGTTGTGTAAACATTTAAAAAAAGGATGCCATTCAAGCTGAGTATATTCATCATGTAATCTTATCTCTCAGAAGGCCAAGGCAGGAGGATTACAGGCCAGCAAGAGATACACAGTGAGCTCCTGACTAACTTGGGCTACAGAGTAAGCCCCTACCTCAAACAAACAAAAACAAATCATCAAATCAACGATGATTCCCAAGTCACCCTTGGGTCTCCATAGACATGTAGTGTCCTCTGAGATACACACACACACACACACACTAAAAAAGAAAACAACAAAATAAAAAATAACCACAAAATAAAAAAACAAAACAACATTAAAAAAGCATTGTTTTCTTTTCAAAGTCACCAATTTCAACTCACAGTTTGGAGCTTTATGAATAATTTTATGGTAATATACAAATAAAAGGCTCATTTCATAACAAAGCCTGTAAATTTAAAAATCTTTTTTTTGTGTTATATGTGAGTTTGAAATAGTTATCTGAAATTTAATTTGTATGATTGATTTTACTGTTCCTAAAAAATATTCAGGAAATAATTCTAATGGTTCAAAAACGGATTTTACTTCTTTTAAATTTTTCACTGTTTGTTAGTATTATGCTTTGAAAAACAAAAAACAGCATGAATTTGAACCTTAGCTTTGAAAGTGAAAGAAATTCAGGTAATCTTTTTATCACTGTCTGCTCTCTTCACAGTACAGTGAATTGGGTTTTAAGTGGTCCACTTGATTTGTCCTAAGTCACACAATAGTAGCAATGAGTCAAATCTTCTAACCAGTTTCAGTCTTATTAGATTTTCTTAATGGAATGAGCTCTCTCTTGGTAGCACTCCTCGTCTTTTTATCACTGGGTAGCTGGGAGGCACTGTTGTATAGGAGAGAGAGAGAGAGAGTTAAGACCTGGCTCCTGCCACTTGGTGGCAGATCTTGGCAAATTACTGTATACGTCAATATAGAAATTACTAATACATTATAAGTCTTAGAAGAGATGCACGGTTTGCTTAGATCACAGATCTTCAAAATACCCATTGCTATTATTATGAGCTACATATTTTTAGAAGTAGAGTGCATTTTATTAGTTGTATACTTTTTATATTATTACCTATTTTATTGTTTTATTGTACCACTAGTTTATTTTATTGGGAGCATATTTTATGCTTACATCTATTGTATACTTATATGCAATCCATCTTATTTTCTAGTTAAATGCTTTAATTGATTTCCCCACATCCATAGCAGAGTGCTTTGTGCCACGTTTAATTCCTTTGTGCCTTAGTTTCCCATTTGAGCAAAGCGATTTTCAAGTATATTTGGGGTTTTACTTTCCACATGCTCAATAGCTGAAAAAAAATCTGTTTCTTAAAGGAAAGTTTTTAGGTCTGAATAGTTTTCATTGGCTTCTGGCAATGTACTACTCCTCTATGGTTGGTTCATTGAAAAAATACTGATTTGGAAAAAGTCAGGAGTTTAAAATAGTAGAAGTTGGGCACGGAAGATAAATGACTCACGGAAGATAATGACTAAGAAGTGAATATTGCCAAACAAGTAGTAGATAGAGAATGGAGAAAAACTCATGTGAGTCCTTGTGTCATATGATACATGCAAGTAAACTTCTTTCAAGTTGAAGACAGCCCTGGAGGAGAGATAAGTACTGCAGCTTTTGGTGTGTGGGCTTCAGAGAGGCAACTGGTATATGGAAATAGTCCAGATAAAGGAAAATCTGCTCGCATATCACAGTTAAGCTGATATCCAAAGAAATGAATGTAAAAGAGGAAACAAATGTGACAGCATGTGATACAAGTTAACTGTTAAAATCTCACAACCAACGGGTATTCAAATTGAGAGGCAGAACAAGATACATTGTTTCATAAGAAAAAGGTCTATAAGAAGAAATACATTAAAAAAAAAAAGGAAAGGAAATAATTTCCCTGGGGTATGTGGTAACCGTGGTAAAACAAAAGAATTTGTATATATTTAAAAGAGTTCCCTCTCTCCCTCACTCCCTTACTCCCTCCCTCCTCCCTTTCTTCCTTCTCTTCTCTCTTCTTCTCTCTCTCTCTCTCATGATCTTACTATATATCTCAGGCTAGTCTTCAACTCGGAGTCCTCCTGCCTCAGCTTCCTAAGTATCATGTTTAAATCCTTCTTTAGAAGGAATTCACAATACATACCAGGTTCTTTAAGGAGTCCTTAAAACTCCCCCCTCCTTTTAAATCTAGCCATTCTATCTTGGAAATACTCTCTAAAGAAATAAACTTAAAACATATAACATCAATTATACCATAAATATAGCTGCTCCTCTTATAATGTAAGTACAAAGGTAGGATTTATTTCAACAAAAAGTCAAAATGTGTGATACACTTACATACATACACATTGACATTCTCTTTAGGGAGGAAAAGTTTATGTGGCCTGGGTGAATACTTAGAATTATTTTAGTGACAATAATCTCTGTCTCTTTCTGTCTTTCTCTCTCTCTCTCTGTTACTCAGTATTATTGCTGATAAATTCGCCACCAGATGGCTTGCAGGGGAACAAGGGGTTTTATTCTGTTAGGATAGTCTGGTTACAATTGTTTGTCCCGATTGGCAGGAGAATCCACACTAACACCAAGAGACAAGAGAACTGGCCACATCATATCCACATGACCCAGAGAGAGGAATATATCTCACACGCCAGACCCGCATGTCTGGGCATGTACACAGGAGAATGCTTACTTTCTTAACCAATTCCCTCAGCCTTATTCACCAGCCCAGGGACTAGTCCTGCCCCCCATGGGCTGGGCCTTCCCCATCAGCTAGACAATCTCCTGCAGACTCAAGCTGGGCTTAACTCAACTCCTAATTCTCTAGAAATGTGTTAGATCTTGGAACCCTCAATGTCGAGTTGACAGTGTATCTCTCTCTCTCCCTCTCTGTCCCTCTCTCTGTATGTGTGAGTCAGGACTTGAACCAAGGCCTCATGAATAGGAAGCACGCACTGTACCACTGAGCTATGCTCACAGTCTCAATGATGATGTTCTTTGAAGGCTCGGGGAACAGTTATGTATTGAATGCAGGTGCAGTCACACATGATGCTAGTTAATTCAGTCAAGTCCAGAGAGACCGTGTCTCGTGATCTCTGTTTCCATTATGAAGCAGGGCATTAAGCTATTTCCTGAAGTTCTTGGGAAAGAGGAAGGCAAAAGATGGAGGAGAGGAAGCACGAGGGGTAGGTCTCAGAGCCGAGGTAGCTGCCTGCAGGAATGGGGTCAGATAGCAAGCGCTCTGAGGAGCGCAGCTGCGATACTGGTGTCTGGGTTTCTGACGTGGGTCTTGTGTGCAAAGCCTGATTTCTTTATTCCCAGTTCTCAATAGAGATGTGGAAAGTGAAAAGTCCAAGGTGGAGGTGGTAGACAGTGGAAAGGTAGTGAGGGACAAGCAAGTTGACACACTGGTAAACGTGTCAGTCATTTGGTTGATGTAATGGAAACAAACTGTTCACTTAAGTTGAAGATGAACGTGCACAGATCAAAGGGCCGAAGAATCAGGGTTAGGAGCAGATGAGAGCCGAGAGCCAAGAGCCGGGGGTGGGGGTGGGGGTAGGGGTGGGGGTGAGGGGTGGCTCAGGGGTTAAGCCTCTGCCTTGCAGGCGGAAGGTCCCGAGTTCTGATCCTAGATCCCATGTATAGACACGGGGAGGGGGGAGGGAGCTGGGGTGGCCTGCGTTTCTGGTCCTGGTAGGGCGGAGCCTGTGAATCCCGGGACAGAGTAAACAAGGAGGAGGAGGAGGCATCCATGGTGGTTCCCGAATTCGCCCATGGTTCTACACACACATACATACATACACACACTCGCACACACGCATACATGCACAATTGAATAAATAATAGTAATAATAACAAAAGAAATACCTAAACATGTGTTCAAAAATTGAAAAAAAAAAAAAAAAGAGCCAAGGAGATGCAGTTGTCCCTGGGGGACTGGCCAGCCGAGGACCACCCTGCTGGTGGGGGGGGCTGACCACTGGGCTGTTGGGTCCAGGGGTCCGGCTTCCCCCTTTGGAGCTGCAGAGAGATACACACTCAGAACTGACCCCTCTATGGCCTATGAGCAAAGGCAGAGGCCTGGGGCAGGAGCTCCTGCTGCTTAAACTCTCAGCTCAGTGTCCAGTTTCTACCTCCTGGAGAAAGAGTCTGGCCTCTTCCGGCTGTGGGCAGTGACTATCTTCCTCTCAGCCGACTGTCACCTCTGGGAGAGACTTCCCAAGGGAGTTAGGCACTGAGGACGAAAGCGAAGGAACAGTGACAGATCCACACAGCAGCAAACCTGTTAATCATCAGCGTAAGAGCACCGTGGGGTGCTGGGCCATGGTTAGACCAGAGGTGCTAGGTATTTCCCAGGCCGTGATAGGGAGTCAGTGCTTAAATCAGGAGAGAAATGAAAGTAATTTCTTTGGTAGAGTTTACTCAACTTCTCATTTAAAAATCTGTTTTTTTTACACTTGTATATGTGTTGTGTTGTGTGTGTGTGTATGTGTAGGTAGGTATGTGTTTGCGAGTTTGTGAGTGTGAGTGTATGAGTGTGAGTATATGTGTGTGTAGTGTGTATTTGTGAGTGAGCATGAGTGTTTGTGTGAGTGTTGAGTGTGAGTATATGAATGTGTGTGTTTATTGTGTGTGTGTGACTATGTGAATGTGTAGATAAGTGTTTGAGTGTGTGTGTTTATGTTGTGTGTGTAACTGTGTGTGTAGTGTGTTTGTGTGTGAGCATGTGTGTGAGAGAAGGTATATGAATGTGTAGTGTGTGTTTGTGAGTGTGTGTATGAGTGTTGAGTGTGTGTGAGCATATGTGTGTTTATGTTATTGTGTGTGATTGGTGTGAGGTGAGTGGTGTGTTGTGATTGTTGCTGAATGTGGGTGTGTGTGTCCTTCAGGGAATCCCATCCTTTTCTGCTCTAGTCCTTGGAAGGACGCTGTTGCTTCCTGAGCTCCAATCTGTCTTCTCACTATTCCTTATTTAGCCTCTTGGTCCTTCTGCACGTTCTTTTTCAAGTTTTCACTTCTGGAAAAACCTAGAATTCGATCTGCTTCTCCTTCACTGGATCATCACCGATGTAATTCTAGCAGCAGAAATAAAACATTACACAAGTCATTGGATCGTCACCTGACTGCTGTCCAATCAAATAGGAAGCTATAAAATGCCTGTTACATCCTCTCTCTCCTTCCTCTAGATTCTCAGTTAGATGCCACTTCCCAAACATATAGTGGGTTGCTGGCAGATGGGATATGCTTAGATCATCCCCCCACACACACCTCCTCTTCCTCATCCTCCATTTCCTCTTTCTCTTTCTCCTCCCACACTCCTCCTCCTTTATTCTTTTTTCTCACAAGGCTAGAAGAACTTGTCGAAGAGATCAGAATCTCCCTCTCTTGAATGCTTGACTATCCACGCAGTACATTCTCCCCCCCAAAAAAACCTCTGTTTCCACAGAAACTTGATCGGGTGAAAGAAACCTCTATTATGGTAAGACCATGGGGTTTATCTATTGTAACATCCAATATTACAGTGGCCGATACATAACCTGATAAGTTTAATCAAGAAGCACAGCCGCTAAGAATGCTGGGACTGGGGACCCCCAACTGTACCCCTGCCTCAGTTTCCTCTGCTGCAAAGTAGAAAGAGCAGACTATCCCCCAGCGACATGGCAAAAAACTACTGTACTTGCTTCCACGTGTAATGTCCAGGTGCATAGCTCTACACATTGTTACGCTACTATTCTGCGTGCAATTATTAAGACTTTAATTACCATTCGCCATCTTCTACTCAGTGCTATTTTCAGTAGACAGCGTCTCATGCGACTCCACTGTGCGCAGCAGCAGGTGGAGTAAAGTGCTATTTTTAGTTAAATGGGACTTTATTACACAGCCAGTCACATGGCCACTGAACTTACTTCCTGGGGTTGTCATCAGATTTTTTTTTCCACCACAGTTGTTGGAACATTCTTCACCTGGTTGAGTCTTTCTGGGGGTTCAGTGTGAACCGAAGGGGTGGATTGGAGCGCGGCTTTGTAAAGCCCAGATGGCGGGAGCTCTTGCTACCATCGCACTGCAAGCTTGCTTCCTTGTGTTCGGCAGGAAATATAGGGTCAAGGAGAGTCCAGAGGGTCGGTGAACTCTCCAAGGTGACCTTAGGAGAGCTGTTATCAGCCCTGTGCGACAGAGCACAGGGAAAAGGGACAGGAATCTGGTTGGACCTATAGCTATGGGAAACTCTCAGGAGCTGCAGCCACAGGGGAAATTCAGCCCTGTGCTGCCCCCAGAGGCCCAAGGAGACAGGAGGATTAAAAGCTTCACCTCTCTCACACCCTTTCCAGTGTCTTCCCATCAGCCAAGTCCACGGAAAGCTGAGGGCAAAGAAGCCCAGTGGAGGTTGCTTCCGACTCCTGAGCACAGTGGGAATGGAGGGAAAATGATCTAAGAATTCACAAAGGAAATCTCCTCTGTGCCCCATGCTGCCCAGTGAGTCCCTGGGTATTGTCACTGTATCCTCAGGGCACCCACCAGGACATTAGATGCACATGAGCTGATGGAGTAAATGTGGAAGTGAAGCCACTTTTAACTTTAAGCTCAGGGAAGTAGGTGTGTGATCTGCTCTGGGGATACAAAGATTTCCTCCCGGAAACAAGGGTTGTCCCTGTCTCAGGGGGTCTGCGCTTTCCGAGCACATGCACGGGCCGTGGGTCCGCTCCTTCCCCACGCCTGGCACCCACATGCAGGAAATGAATGAGTGGAAGGACAGTTGTTCCCCCTGCTGTTTCCTGCAGCGTCCTTCACCATAGGTCAGCAGGCCCAGGTGCAGGGCTGTTTCTGGAGCGTTCTGTAGAGTCGCCGGGCTTCTGACTGTGGTGCCTGCCGTTCCTTATTCTATATCGCCTTGACCTTTTCCGTGCTCTCTCTGATACTCACTGCCTGGACGTTTTCCTTGCTAGCTTCTGAACTGCACGAAAACTTGCATTTCTGACGTTCAGGTGGGTATTCTGCCTTTGGTTCTTTATTTCAGGTTCCGCACGTCTGTGGTTCAACATTTCTCAGCCCAGAACTGGAGAGATGACTCAGCAAGCGGAAGGATCTAAGTTTGGATCCGCGATCCCACTTTAAAATGCCACGTGGAAACGGCAGCCACCTGCACTTCTGTCTCTGGAAGGCGGAACCTAGGGAACGCTAGAGCAAAGCGAAAAGGAGATAGAGCAACACATGTGCGCACACACAGATTACCAGCCAGTGGGAAAAAAAACAGCTGGCAAGTAACAGCCTGTGAAGAAAAACACACAGAAGCCACATTGACCTCAAACGCCGCAGTCCCTGGTAGGGTGCTGGCTATCATTCGCAATGGGGCACTTGCAGTGTGGAGGACTTTTCCTCTTCCGGGGTTCAGAGAAACACTTTGATTAACAGCACGTGATGCACCAGCACACAGCACGCAGAAGCTAAGACACATCTTTACTGACACAAGGAAACATCGCTAGGGCTGGAGAAGGGGCTCAGTGGTTAAAGGTTTGCCCTACAAGCAGAAGGACAGAGCCGAGATTCCCAGATCTACATACGCGTGAGTGGACGTGGTGGCCCTCTGCGTAGGTGAACGTGCTGCCTCCCCTCCCATGATCTTAGAA